>CM065395.1:15807500-16000000 GCA_033060915.1 Euryodendron excelsum | reverse complement strand
TTCCTCTTTTTCCTTTTTCTTTCCTCTTCCTCTCTCTCTCTCTCTCTCTCTCTCTCTCTCTCTTTTTTTCCTTCTTTTTTTTTCATTTTTTTTCTTTTCCTTTTTTTATTTTGCCCGTTTTCCACTTTTTTTTTTTTTTTTTTTGTCTCCCTCTCTTTTTCTTTTGCTCTCTTTTTTTCTTCTTCTTTTTTTTTTTTTTTCCATGTATGTGTATGCTCGCTTGTTGATGGATCTTTCATTTTTCTCTACTGTTACTTTTAGGTTGGCAAATGCGAGGGATGAGGATTCTGAGAGGAGGCATCGCAATGGGAAGAAGCCTCGAGTAGACCCAAAGGAAGGGACAACCAATTAGAGTAGCTCAACGCGTAACAGGGGCAGCCATTCATGTCGCTCTTTTAGTCGGACCACCACCAGCGACAGTCACAGAGGGGGTAAGCCTTTAGTAGCTTTTGGGGGTGAGGACGAGGAGGAGGTTACTGTCCCGGTGGAACTAGTGACGGGATACGAGATAGCCTATGTTAGAGACGAGCATTCAGACCCTTCCTTTAGCTGCTTAGCTGATGATTCCCGATGTTCCTCCTTCATGAGATTTGGCCTATCATCCGAGCATATATTCTCTGCTCTGAGGGCCATGTAGACGGCTACTCAGTCTTATCAGGACTTCCTCCTTTATATTAGCCTCGAGCCCTTTATGACTCTTTAAACTGACCGTCTTGATCACATGCTAGCGATCAGGCTATTAGAGAGATGGTTTGGGGAGACAGGGACCTTGCACTTAGTGGGCTTCGAGCTTGGGCCTACTCCGGTGGACTAAGTAATGATTACGGGTATATCTTTTAGGGTTAGTGGATTGTTCTTGGGCTGGACACTTCTGTAGAGGCTTGCCTTCTCCTAGGCTTACTGGGGATTACTGGTTTGACCTTTTTGTCCTCAGTTCTATGCTTGACTGATGTGACAGTTGCCCTTGAGCCTTCTTCAAAGGATCATGTCATCATAAGACGTGGTCGGGGGAGTAGGCCACCTGTCGACCCCTTTCTTTCGGTTGAGCAGGCCTTTGCAGAGGAGATAGGTATTGAGGAGGAGGTACCGGGTCTTGATGGTTAGGTGACCGGTTATGGGAGAGCCTCCTCTAGACATAGGCAGAAGAATGTTAACTTAGAGGTACCGGACATCCTACCGCTCGGGGATCTTGCTTATCACCCCAGCGTATATTCTAGACAGCATTTGCCCCCTCCATGGGTACACACAGCTTAGCTGTTCATCAGGTCTTCGTGACCATGCAACGGGCTGCCCCATCATGGGATTCGGAGCCTTCATGGGATTACAGGCTAACCGCCTGAACTGACATCTAGTGTTGGTACTAATTGAGCAGTGGTTTAGGGAGACGGGGACCTTTTATTTTGTTGGCTTTGAGTTGGGTCCCACCCCGTTGGATTGGGTGATCATCACAGGGCTTTCTTTCGTCGGCCGACGGATCACATTACGGTCAGTTAGTAGAGACGAGGCCTGCATTCTGCTGGACTTGCCCCCTCCTGAGCGTTTTGCTTTCCCAGTTTCCTAGCTTAGACGGGATGATCGTACCTTTGTTGTTGAGCCCTCCCCCGCTCAATGCCACATCATGAGGCGGGGACTTGTTTTGTATATCATCTTCAGCTGCTTTTGCAACAGTAACAAGTCATTTATGCCTTTTCGGTTAGTGAGCATAGTAACTGATCTTGGGGCTTTATAGGGGTCCTTCTCCTTCGGTTGCTTCCTTTAATCGATACGGGTCTGGACTTCTTCCCGTTGAGGCAGCATGACAAGTTTCTGGCCCTTTCTTGTCTGGTAAAGCTATGAGTATCTACCTGTTCATCGCCCTGCAATTGTCGAGGATGGCCTTTATCCTCGTGCTTTGAGGTGGGCTTGTGACCGAGTGGCCCAGCGATCAGAGATTACTGACTTTGTGATGCTGCGGGCGAACTTGGAGTTGATTGAGGCGAGGGATGTGACTTGGCAGCCTTTTATCAAGTCAGTTCATTATGAGACTGTACGGTACTTGGTCTCGCTATCTTTGTCGAGGCTGTTTTTCTCAGTGACGATACTTAGGAGTCCTATCTAGGAGAGCGGCACTAGTGACAGTTTCATGAGGAGTTCCGGTTAGCAGGAGTTTCGCTGAAGTATATGTTTGGAGCCTTGGTGGCAGGAGTGCCTATCCCCTATCAGGAGCGGCAGCCGGGTGCCGAGTTCTTGTTTCCTCTGGATACAGACTACGCTGCACACATTGGGGCTCATTTTGTCGGTGTCTTCACCCAGTTTATGGTATTAGTCGGCGGATACGCTGTGGGCCGGGAGGTGGTTGACTTGTGGCGTCGTGCCAGAGAATATGTGCCACAAGCTGAGTTTACTGCTGTGAGAGATAAGAGGGATCGATACTAGACGGAGCGAGATCAGTATCAGGCAGAGGTGGCTTCCTTGAAGGCTCAAATAGCTCAGATGGGAGGTGGCGGGGTATGTCGTCTTTTTTCTCCTTCTTTTGTTCACTCTGCTGTTGTCTAGTTATTCCTTTGTCTTGCTAATTTCGGCTGTGTCTTCTTCGCAGGATGCTGGTGCTTCGAGTAGTTATCAATCTCATCTGATGTCGGGTTTCGGGGATTTCAATCCAGATGACATTGACTTTGACCTTTGATGGATGCCCCTTGTGGAGACTCTGATCATCCTTTGCCCCTTATCCCTGAGATGTATTTATGTTAAACAGTTTTATTTTGTAAGTTTTGTACAAAGATGGCTATTTATGGTATTTAGATGTATGGATAGATAGAGACATTTATGATTGATTTTTTTCCAGCTAAGTATATGATCTGATGCATGTGATGGGTGATGATGCTAGCTATTTACTACATGAGTTGATATTAAACTGTTATGGGCGACCTATGTATGCGAAGCTCTTGCTGTTTTTTGTTTTTTATTTTTTTGAAAATATATGCACACATTATAAATATTCTAGTTAATGGAATGACAAAGGGTGCTATCCCACTTAATATCTTTGGAATGGTGACTCCTTCCTTTTTGGGGGCCTGGCCTCTCTTTGGCTCAATTTTACCTTGACCGAATGATAGCACTTCATAACTTTCTCAACCTTCCGACCCTCTTCGATTCTCTGCTTTAGGGTTAGTGTATGGGGTTATTGGGCTGAAACTCTCGACTCTCGGGGTTGTAGTAACAGCTTTCCTGACCTTTAGTAGAGCAATAAGTGGTCAGTCCTTTCAATCTGAAGAGACTTTGTTTAGGACCGTGATGTAGGCTAGGTTATGGGGTTTCAGAAACAACGGGATATACATGCTCAAATTTGATGTTGTTTTTAGTAGGGTTTAGATCCATACCATCTTTGACTATTTTCCTTCCAGCAGGGTTAACACCTCCTCTCAGCTTCGGCAACGTGTCTAGCTCACTAGATCAAGCAATCTGTTTTTAATCAGAGGGGACTTTAGTAGGGTTGTAATGTAGGCCATGGTTTTGGGGTTTTGCAACAAAGGGTAAAGGACCGAACCTATTATTTCTACTGGGTTTCTTTGTAACCTAAGATCACCTTTAAATTTCCTTCTTGCTTTTACTATATACTTCTCAGGGTGAAAACGACTCTTCTCTTTCACCCTTTCCATATACTTTTTGAAAGAAACATGACTCTCTTCTCTTTCAATCTTCTTATTATGCTTTTGAAGATGACTTAATCATGGTTTTCTTTAGGCCTTTCCTTAGATTTTTTTTTTCTTTTCGACCTCTTGCCCCTTGGCAACTGCTTTCCTTTGCTTTTTTTTATTTTTTTTATCTCTTTTTTTTCTTTTTATGAAACCTTTTTTCCTTAGACCTTTTTCTTGGCAATTCAATCTAACCCAATGTGGGCGGTGATCCCTAAGTTGGGGTTTTTTCGAAAAAGATAAATAGGTCAACGGGTTTGGCAAGGGGTTGCTTCTGACTGTATGGGAAATGAAATGAGGGCCTCTCTTCACTTTGAACTAGATTGCTTGATCTATAGAACCTTATGCGCTGCCCTAATGTGATAGAAGATGGATACCATTCCTAGAGTTCTCAACTATTATCTGCCCTAGTGTGGTGAGGACAATCTTGGATCGAGGTTGATAAAGAAAACTTCGTTTGTTCCGGGGCTCTAGGGGTTAAACAAAGGGAATGTAAACATGTTTATAGGGAAATGAAAGATGGCTCCTCTTCATTTTGATAATCCAGCCACACATCGCTTAGCTTTAGTGTCTTGCAAGTGTTGCCTTTGGGTAGCATCCTCACTCATCCAAGAACTCTCTTTTTTCGAAAAGCTGATTGTTTGGTGAGTGGTTAACTCATGCTATCATCCCTTCAAGTCGTATCATTCCATAAGATAAACTATGCCCCTTGCGTAGAAAGTAGTTACCATTCACAAGAAAAATATAAGATAACAGCAATTTAATCATTTTATTATGTAAGTAGAAAGCATATAGTCTTGCTGTAAAGAAATAGAAGTGTAGATATTAATTAAAGAACAAAATATAAAAGGGATAGAAAGAAAATGGGTGAAAACACCCCTCTCTTGTACGCTTTTGAAGGGATTCCTGTTTCAGTAAGGCCTTGGGACAATGCCCATATCTTTAATACTCCACTCGCAATACGGGTCCTTGGCCAGGGCAAGACATGCAAATGCTTCTTCTAGAGCTCCGGACACGTCGGCAATGATTGTGTAGTTGGTAGCTTCATTGATCTCCTTCTTGTTATTGACAACAAGTCTTTCTGTAAATAGGATGGCTAGTTCACCTCCTTCTAATTCGAACACCTCCGTCTGTTCTCTTGACTCTTCTAAGCCCCCAGCCCATGTCTTCATAGTTGTACTCGGTCGCAGGCCAAGGGTTTTCCAACAAATGACTTTCAGCTGCTGCATACTTCGGGTGTAGAAACTCATCACCCCATCCATCAGCAGTTATGCTTTCGATATGCTTTTCCTTCGAGAACACTGGCTCCTCAGTGGGCTAGTTAGAAGCATTAGGCACCTCATTAGGGTTATAAAGATAAATTAAGCACAATAGGAGATCCTCCTCCCAGAGGGTTAGTGGTCACATTGGGGGTCGGAGCAGGTTTTACCGGCTACAGATCAATGGTCTTATTGTCGATCAAGTCTTGAATTTTGTGCTTAAGAGCGAAGCAGCTTTCAGTGTCGTGCCCTTGGCCACCCGAATAGTATTCGCAAGTAAGGTGGCATTGAAGGTTGGGGGTAGAGGGCTTGGCAATGGACGAGCAGGTATAGGCTTCAAAATGTTATTCTTTAGTAGGTTGTGGTAAGCCTCGGTTTGGGTGCAGGCTAAGGTATCAAAAACACGGGTGCGTCGGGCAAGCCTATTAGAGTTGGGTCGTGCCCCAGCAAGGCCGTAGTTAGGGTTGGAGTAGGCATGGTTAAAATGGGTAAGGGCAGGATAGGAGGTGATTGTGGTGGTGGTCGTTATTGGGGTAATTGGTCAGGCAAGACAGTATATTGGGGGGATTGGCTAGGCAGGATGATAGACACCTCACTTTCCTTCTTGATTGTGCCCCTTGTAGTAGCCACCTTCTTGGCTATGTTGGCGGTATACTCTCCAATCTTGGCGTAGGGGTCTATAATCCTCCCTGTCTTGAGGCCATTTTCTATCATCTCTCCTTGCATGATGAGCTCGGAGAAGCTTTTCCCAACACTTGTGCAGAGCTTCTCATAGTATATACCTTGAAAAGTGTGAACAAACAGTTGTACATACTCATTTTCTTCCAGCGGGGGATTGACTTGTGCAGCGGCCTCCCTCCATCTTAGGGCATATCTTTTGAAGGTTTCCTTCTCACCTTTACTCATCGTCATCAGGGACCATCGATCGGAAGTGAGGTCGGTGTTGTGACGGTATTGGGCCTTGAACGCATTGACCAGCTTGATCCAAGTTGTGATCTTCCTTAGGTCTAGACAGACAAATCATTGTAGAGCAGATCCCGTGAGGCTGTGTTAGAATAGCTGCATGAGGAGTTTCAGATCGTTGCCGTGACCACTTAGCACTCCAGCATAGAGACGAAGATGAGCGACGGGGTTACCAATGCCATTATACTTCTGGAAGTCAGGTATTTTGAACCTAGCTGGTCTTGGGTGGTCAAGAAAGAAACATAACTCATCATAGGCAGTGAAACTGTAAGCGTCGTGGCCATGAAGACTTCGCAGCGAATCCTCTAGCCCTTGGATTTTTAGATTGAGAGGGTCTAGGGGGGCCTTCTTTACGACATGTGAATGTAATATGGTCTCCTCCTCTTCGACGCTGATCCCTTCGGCATCTTCCTCAGTCCTCCCAACATTGTCATACTGAAGCACAATCCTTGGATTAGCGGGTTTAGGGTCCTTGGATAAAGTCATAGATGATGATGGGACTACAACAACATCCTTCATAGCCATAGTTTGAATGAGTTTAAGCATCTCATCCATCTTGGTCCTCATTTCGTTGACCTCTTCCCGAGGGACTTGAGATGATTCTTCAGGGTTAGCAGCCATCAGTGATGCTCTTTACCAGGTGATAATGGGATCCCTAGGTGGATGTTGCCCTTTCTTAGGAGCAATGTTGACTAAGTGCAGGGTGATCTCTGTAAAAGGAAAAGAGAGAAAGACAAAAACACAAATTGCAAGTTAGTTTCTGATTTTTAGAGAGGTTTATGCAATGCATGTCCTAGGTTGTCCTTATTTAAGAGGAAAACTAATCATGATGTATTGGCCCACTTTTAGAGATAGGGGTTTCTACCCTTGTATGCAGATACTTTACCATCATATAAGGAGCTTCATCCATTCACATGTTCATCCATCCATATATTCATCCATCCATGTGCTCAAGGAAAATAAAGAAATACATTTTAACTTCGGGTTTACGATACAAAAGAATTAAAATAAATTTTAACAAGGAGAGGGAAGATGTTTCTTTGGGATTTTTGCCCATCTAGTTTTACATAAGAAGTCCTAAACTACTCTTGAGTCTTCGGATTGACCTTCCTTGGATTTGATGTCGAGGAAGTCGCTGAGAGACCTTGTTGATCGATTGCCCCTTGTCTTTATGGCAATCCCATCTCCGTGAGCATAGAGGGATTAGGGCCCCTCTTATGGAATGAATTGATGTGTATGCTATGAGTCCTTAGGGTTACGTGGGAACCCTTAGGAATTAGGTAGGTTTAATGCAAGAGAGAGTGAACTAGGTGTCACTCTCTTTGGGTTGATCATATGCATGAGAAAGTAGTGACTTGAGGTACTTGGAACTCTCGTCTTGACATGGAATATGAAATGTATAAAAGTGGAAGCATAAAGTATATAGCTGAAGTACATGTGCATGTATGAGCAGTTAGACGGGCATTATAACAGTAAGAATTTAGTTATTATAACAACATGAATAGACAGGTATAAATGAAAAATAAGAGCAGTCGCCCTTTCCTCCATGGTTTTGAAAATGGTGCACGTGTCTTAAATTCGACAGAGGTTCAGCTATACAAGGTATCTATATGAGTATGAGGTTGAGGGTTGATTAATGCGTCCTAAAAAGGCTCGGTCTCCGGATCTTCAAACCTAGGCCCACTCCCCGAGGTGGTGCTATGATCGGTTGGTGATCCGAGCGGGGGAACCATCAAGAGGCCGTAGGCAAAGAAACTGACACAGCATCTTGCTCACCACCAATATACCGTTCCCCCTTTCTAACTAAAAGGGTCATATTAGGGTAAAAATGCAACTATACAGAATGCAAGTGCACGTGCAGTGTGTGTGTGGTTTTTGAAAGTGGAGGAAAGAGCCCAACAACTCTCATCCATCCTATTCATCACATTCATGCATAGCAGTTAATAAAATAATATTGTAAATACAAAGCACACCTACAAAACAAAGATGCAAGAGTTAGTATGTGGATGGCAAGCTTAATACAAGATATGAACAGAATTAAATGCATGTTTTTAAAAATAACTTCGAAAATTTGATTTTGAAAATTGAAAGTGAATAGGATTGAACAAGTTAATTGAAGACTCTACATGAGTGAAGGGTAAAGAGATATGACTACGGCCTGACCCTCTAAGTGTCCCCAGTGGAGTCGCCAGCTGTCGCGCCTTGATTTTTCGCACTCGAGGAATACACATAAGCGGAAAAAACACTGTACTCTCTCATTAGAACGCATCCTCCTAGAAGAATGAGTGCAACTAGATTTGAATTGAAAATTGATTTGAATAAAGAACTTTTGAAAAACAATTTGGAGTCGCCACCTAACTTAATTAAGATGAGTTAGGTCACCTTAAAACTAAGCATAACCCGAAGACTACACTTAGGGTTTTTGAAAGCGATTTTGGAAATACTACCTCAAGAGAGGGATTTTAGGAAAACAGGTTGTTTAGCAATCTTTGAAAAACATTTAAGCCCTTTTTACAAAAATAACTTCATTTTGGTCTTTCAAAAACAGTGATCTAAGTTTGGAGGTTGGTTACGTATAGGAAAGATGTACCAAACCATCACCCTACCCTGCCCTTGCGATACCTACATGTCTATTTACCCTAGATTCACCTATGAATGTCTTCAACTAACAAATGTCCAATCCTATCCACTTTGAAAAGAATTTTTGAAAAGAAACTAACATGATGCATGATATATAAATGTAATGGAAAGATTTCATTTGGAAATAGATTTGATTTGATTTGAAAAGAAATTTGAATGGATTTGAAAAGATAGATTTGATTTTGAAAGAAAGTTTTGGAGATTAGAAATAGAGTTTTGGAAATAGAAATTTGGAATTGGAAGTTTGAAAAAAAGTTGTGGAATTGGAGATTTAAAAAAGATGATGACCGCACCCATGAGGGTTGCCTACGTATTCTTTCTGAGGAATCAGGTCAGTCGTAGTTCAGACAAGAGTCTGATAGAAACTAGAAGGTTTGATTAAAAAAAGAAATTGAATCGGAATTTGGATTGGAAGATTGAGAGATTGAACTTTGATTGGAAGATTTGAAAAGATTTGATTTTGGAAAGCTTGGTTTTAGGAAACCTAGACTTAAGAAAGACCTGAGACTTAGGAAAGATTTGACTCGAGTGTTGAACTTGGAAGATTAGGGAAAGATTGGATTTAGGAAATATTCGAATTTGGAAAAATTTCATTTTAGAAAAGTTCCGTTTTAGGAAAGTTTTGGTTTAGGAAATGTTTCGAATTAGGAAAGTTTTGGATTAAGAAAGTTTTGAAACAGGAAAGGTTTTGGAATAGGAAAGGTTTGAAATTGGAAAGGTTTCAGAATTGGAATGTTTTTTAAAGTAAGAAAGTTTTGAATTTAGAAAGTTTTAGATTTGGAAATATTTGAAGCTTAGGAAAGTTTAGAAATAGGGAAGTTTTGAAAGATTTGAAAAGTTAGATTTGGAAAGTTAAGATTTGAAAAGATGAGGAATTAGGAAAGATTTAGAAACTTAAAGTTTAAGGAAAGATTTGAAAGTTTAGGTTTAGGAAACTTATGGTTTAGGAAGGTAGGAGATTAGGATGGAGTTGAATTAGGGAAGATTTATATTATGAAGGATTAAGATTCCGATTTCCTAAAACAAGGGATTGAATTTTGTTTCTAAAAAAAATTTTGTTTCTAAAAACGGAAGATAAGATCTAGTTTCCTAAATGGGAGAAGATTGGATTTGGTTTCCTAAAGGGAAGATTGGATTTGGTTTCCTAAAGGGAAGATTGGATTTGGCATTGATTTGGAAGGTAAAGTTTTAGAAACCCTAGATTTGGAAGACTATAGTTTTGACATAGAAAAGATTTTTTGGAAATATATCTAGTTTTGATGTAGAAAATAAGAGGTTTTGGAAACCTAGGTTTTGAGGCCAAAATAAGGAATTGGAAACTAGGTTTTTGGGGAGAAAAATTAGGGTTTCCTAATTGTTGGCTCTAGGGCTTGACTTGGACTCTAAGAAAAGAGATTTTGGAAAGTGAGTTTTTAGAAAGGGAGATTTTTGGAAAAAAAAAAATCCTAGAGAGGAGTTTTTAGAAAGTAAGTTTTGAAAAGAGAGCTTTTGGAAAGATTTTTTGAAAGCAACATTTTGATAGAGTTTTTAGAGAGAGATGGTGTTGGAAGGAGATTTTTGGAAAGAGTTTTTCCAAGAAGGAGACCTAGGTAGCGTTTTTAGAAAGCAGATTTCGAAGAGAGCGTTTTAGAAAGGAGTTTTTTAAAAAGAAGTTTTGAAAAATAAATTATTGGATGGAGTTTTTAAAAACAATTTTGGAAAGGAGATTGGAGAGAGTTTTTAGAAAGTATATAAAATATCTCACTTTCCTAAAACGATTCTAACCATAAGAAGATTATAACCACTTTAAGATAGTAGTTTTGAAAACAACAAGGAGTTAAAAATATGGACCATATTGGTCACTTTAAATGTAACACTTTCCAAAAGCAATCCTAGCCATGGAAAGGCTAGAATAACCTTAGGATTGTAATTTTAAAAACAAGTTTTGAAAAAGAAGATTTTAATGCAAGTTATGAGAACAGTTTTGATGCAAGCTTTTGAAAACGAGTTTGAAAATGAATTTTGAAAGAATGCAAGATCATGATATGCACAATGCAAGTTGGGGTCATGAACATCCAAGGTTAAAGGCTTTACCACATAATCAAGGGGACCGAACCCACGTGGTCTCTGACTAGACTAAAAGAAAGCCCCTGATGTAAGCACCCCATTTTTGACCGCTCGGCAGTCTACACTCCGTCTAGACTTGTTTTCAAGTCATTTTGGGCATATTCCTATCGCATCCCATTCTCTAGGTCCAAGTTCCGTCTTTCCATCGCTTGGCGGGCCTGTCAGGCCCAAATAGAGGCAAAATGACCAAAATGCCCTCAGGGGCATTGTCCTTTCCTTTCCAATTCTAATCCCTCTCTCGAGACAGTTTATTCCTCGAGACGGTCCGAGTAACAAAACTACTCACAAAACTGTTAGGGTGGCGGAAACACTCACAAAACCGTCAGAGTGGCGGAAACACTCACAAAACCGTTAGCGTGGCGGAAACACTCACAAAACCGTCAGGGTGGTGGAAACACTCACAAAACCGTCAGAGTGGCGGAAACACTCACAAAACCGTTAGGGTGGCGGAAACACTCACAAAACCGTCAAAGTGGCGGAAACACTCACAAAACCGTCAGAGTAGCGGAAATACTCACAGAGCCGTCCGAGTAGCAGAAATACTCAACCGTTTGAGTAGCGGAAATACTCACAGAACCGTTAGAGTAGCGGAAATACTCACAGAGCTGTTGGAGTAGCGGAAATACTCTCAAATCGTTAACCCCGTCCGAGTAGCGGAAATACTCAACCCCGTCCGAGTAGCGGAAATACTTAACACCTAGGTCAATACCCATGTTTGTTAGCTCACTTCGGTGAAAAATAACCAGACTACCCTTAGGGCCTTTTCCGAGACTTTTCGGTCAAGATGACCATTTTGCCCCTAAGCATCCAAATGCCCCGAGAACCACACCGACTCTGGGTATCAAACCGATAATGTCCCGAAAATACTTTTTATAGTGTTCTCGACCTTCCTTTACCTTTCCGGACCATTCCGAGTCAGCTCCGGCAAACCCGGTGCAAAATGACCGTTTTGCCCCTGGTGGGTCAGTCTCCATTTCCGACCACGCCAGCTCTGGGAATCAAACCGGAAACCTCTGGGAACATTCTAAATAATGTTTCTAGATCCCAAGTCTTTTTCCAGGACAATCCGGGTTCGCCCCAGCAGTTTCCTAGTCCGATTGACTGTTTTGCCCCAAAAAGCCCGGTCGACCTTTCCGACACATCTTATCCTCACTTCAAGTCAAATACCTCCAGGACACTATTTCAAGTGTTCCTGCTCCTTTCCGGCCTTCCGGGTCACTCCCGGCTCCTTCAAATTATTCCCGGACTTTCCGGAGTCACTCCTAGTGAAGCCAGGCTAAAGTTTACATGGTAGTCACTAGGACAGGCACCCAAATCTAGTCAAAGATACGTTCCTTGCCGACCTTAATTGTTTCCTAAATGGCTGGCGCCACTAGTAGTGGCGCCAAGCCAAAAAATGGCCTGGCGCCACTACTAGTGGCGCCAGTGTATAATTTGGCCTGGCGCCACTGCAACAGGCGCCAGGCTTGTCTTCCCTCTATAAATACAGAGCCTCGTTCAACGTGAAAAGGGTCTGCAAATTTAACCTAGAAATCACACAATTCGATATACAGAGCTCGAGCACCTCAAAAACCCTAGCCTCCCTAGGTTTTCCAAACCCTAGCCACCTTACACAAACTCTAGCCTCCTATACACTCATATACACCCCCATACACTCATACCCTAACCTTCAACCATCCTTGGAAGACTTGAAGAGCTTCCATCCAAAGCTTGAAGACAACCCTTGAAGACTGAAGGTGAAGATCAAGACAAAGACCGAAGACCGAAGACTGCACGGCGCACAAAATAAACAAGAAACAAGGTGGGCTTTCTCTTTAATTTTCTGCACTTCCCCCCTCTCTCTTCTCTCTCCAACCCACTTGGGTTTTCTCTATTTTAATCCCCCATCTCTTTCCCACCCTTTCTTTGCATGCTTGAAACAAGGGGATTCCCGGTCCATGTGTAGGATTGGACTATTGGAGAGTCACCGTGTCGGGGGCTTTCTTATAGTCTAACCAAAGACCACGTGGGTTCGGCCCCCTTGATTATGTGGTGAAGCCTTAACCTTGTATGTTCACGACCCCAAATTGCATTGTGCATATCATAATCTTGCATCTTCCAAAACTCGTTTTTAAACTCATTTTCAAAATTGTTTTCAAACTTGTTTTCGAAATTTGCATCAAAATCTCTTTTTCAAAAACTTGTTTTCAAAACCACAATTCTAGGGTGATTCTAGCCTTTCCATGGCTAGGGTTGCTTTAGGAAAGTGTTATATTAAAAGTGGCCTTTTGGCCTATATTTTCAAACTTTGTTTTCAAAACCACTTTCTTAAAGTGGTTCTAGCCCTCTTATGGCTAGAATCGCTTTAGGAAAGTGAGATGTTTTTATACTTTCCAAAAACTCTCTCTCTCTTCAAGAATTTCCTCCTAAAAATCTCTTTTTCAACATACTTTTCTAAAACTCCCCTCTTCAAAATTGTTTTCAAAAACTCCCTTCCAAAATCTATTTTTCAAAACTCTCTTTTTCAACTCCTTTCCAATATCTTTTCCCCAAAATTCACTTTCTAAAATCACTCCCTAGATTCGCTTTCCTAAAAAAATCTCTCCTAAAAATCTTTCCAAAAACTCCTTCCTAGGATTCCCTTCTAGAAAATCTACGTTTCTAAAAACGCACTTTCTAAAAATCCCTTTTCCTTAGAGCCCAAGTCAAGCCCTAGAACCCACAATTAGGAAACCCTAAATTTTCTTCTCAAAAACATGGTTTTCAAACTTTTCCCCAAACCTAGGTTTCCAAAATCTCTTGTTTTTACATCCAAACTATCCATGTTTCCAAAACCTCTTTTCTACGTCAAAACTATAATTTTCCAAACCTAGGGTTTCTAGAATCTCCTTTTCCAAATCCTTGCTAAATCTTATCTTCCCTTTAGGAAACCAAATCAAATCTTCCCGTTTAGGAAATTAGATCCTATCCTCCGTTTTTGGAAACAAAATCAAACCTTTTGCTTTTAGAAACCAAATCCAATCCCTTCCTAATCCCAAGATTTTCTAAAACTCTAAAACTTTCTAAATTTCAAATCTTTCCAAATTCAAAACTTTCTAAATTTGAAACCTTCTTAAGTTAAATCTTTCTAAACCTAAAAACTTTCTAAATTCTAAACTTTCCAAAATTTCAAAATCTTTTCAAATCTAAAACTTTTCTAAACTCAAATCTTTCTTAATTCAAACATTTCCTAAACTGAAAACTTTCCTTTTTCCAAAACTTTCTAAATCCAAAACTTTCCAATTTTCAAAACTTTCCTAAACCTAAAACTTTCCTAATTTCAAAACTTTCCAAAAATGAAACTTTCCAATTTCAAAACTTTCCTAAATTGAACATTCCCTAATTCAAACATTTCCTAAATCCAATCTTTCCTAATCTCCTAAACCTTCCAAGTCAAGTCAAATCTTTCCTAAGTCTCTTCTCTTTCCTAAGTCTAGGTTTCCTAAACCTTTATCTTTCTAAAACAAGTCCAAATCTATCTTTTCAAATCAAAGTCCAATCTTCTCAATTTCAATTTTCAATCTCCTCTTCCAATTTCAAATCAAATTCAATTTTCAATTCAATCTCTCAATCTTCCAATCCAATCTCTCTCTTCAAATCAATCTCTTTTCAATCGGACTCCGGTCCGAACTACGACTGACCTGATTCCCCCAAAGGGATACGTAGGCAACCTTCATAGGTGCGGTCACAATACTTTTCAAACTTTCAATTCCACCCTCATGGGTGTGGTTTCCAAAATCTTTCCAAATCTCAAATTCCAATCAATTTTCAAATTCCAATTTCAAATTTCTATTTTCAAATTTCTATTTCCAAATTTTCAAAATTTCCAATTTCAATTCCATCTTTTCAAATCAAATCAATTTCTTTTCAAATCAATTTCTAGTTTTCGATTCTTTCATCTTGCACTTGCATATCATGCATCATATTTTTCAAACATTATTTTTCAAAGTGAATGGAATTGAACCATTAGTTAGTTAAAGACTCTCATAGGTGAATCTAGGGTAGATTGACATGTAGGTACCGAAAGGGCGGGGTAGGGTGATAGCTTAGTGCGTCTTCCCTACACGTAACCAACCTCCGAACCTAGGATCACTGTTTTCAAAGACCAAAAGGAGTTATTTTTCTAAAAAGGGCTAAATGTTTTTCAAAGGTTGCCAAACAACCCGTTTTCTTAAAAACCCTCTCTTGAGGAGATATTTTCAAAATTGTTTTCTAAAAACCCTAAGCGTAATCTTCGGATTATTCTTAGTTTTTAGGTGACCTAACTCACCTTAATCAAGTTAGGTGGCGACTCCGAATCTTTTTCAAAAGCCCTTTATTCAAACCAAATTTTCAATTCAAACCTAGTCGCACTCATTCTTCTAGGAGGGTGAGTTCTAACGAGAGAGTATAACATTTTTCCCGCTTGGGTGAGTATTCCTCGGGCTCGAAAAATCTAGGCGCGACAGCTGGCGACTCCACTGGGAACACTTAGAGGGTTAGGCCATAGTCATGTCTCTTTACCCTTTACCCATGTAGAGTCTTCAATTAACTTGGTTCAATCCTATTCACTTCAAATTTTCAAAAACTAAATTTTCAAAATTGTTTTCAAAAAAAAAAAACATGCATTTATTCATATTATCTTGTATTATGTTTGTCATTCACATACTGACACTTGCATCTTTGTTTTGTAGGTACGCATTTTGTTTAAATTTTATTAATTGCTTTACATGAATGTGATGTACAGGATGAATGGGAGTTGTTGGGCCCTTTCCTCCACTTTTAAAAATCACACACACACTGCATGTGCACTTGCATTCTGCGTACTTGCATACCCTGATATGTCCTTTCTAGTTAGAAAGGGGGAACGATATATTGGTTGTGGGCAAGATGCTGTGTCAGTTTCTTCGCCTACGGCCTCTTGATGGTTCCCCCGCTCGGATCACCAACCGATCATGGCAACACCTCGGGGAGTGGGCCTAGGTTTGAAGATCCGGGGACCGAGCCTTTTTAGGACGCATTAGTCAACCCTCAACCTCATACTCATATAGACACCATGCATACCCGAACCTCTGCCGGATTTAGGACACGAGCACCGTTTTCAAAATCACGGAGGAAAGGGCGACTGCTCTTGCTTTCATTTATACCTGCTGTTATAATGTTTGTATCTATACTGTTATAATGCCTGTCTAACTGTTCATGCATGCATGTTTACTTCAATTGTACCTTCTCTCTTTATACTTTTTGCATATTCATGTTCATGCATTCAATATCCCATGTCCAGACAAGAGTTCCAAGTAACTCAAGTCACTGCATTCTCATGCATATGATCAACCTATTGAGAGTGACACCAACGTCACTCTCCCTTGCATTAAACCTACCCAAACCCTAAGGGTTCTCGCGTAACCCTAAGGACTCATTGCATGCATCTCGATTCATTCCATAAGAGGGGCCCCAATCCCTCTATGTTTACGGAGATAGGGTTGCCAAGAAGACAAGGGGCAATCAATCAGCAAATCTTTCCTAAATCCAATCTTTCCTAATCTCCTAAACCTTCCAAGTCAAGTCAAATATTTCCTAAGTCTCTTCTATTTCCTAAGTCTAGGTTTCCTAAACCTTCATCTTTCTAAAACAAGTCCAAATCTATCTTTTTAAATCAAAGTCCAATCTTCTCAATTTCAATTTTCAATCTCCTATTCCAATTTCAAATCAAATTCAATTTTCAATTCAATCTCTCAATCTTCCAATCCAATCTCTCTCTTCAAATCAATCTCTTTTCAATCGGACTCCGGTCCGAATTACGACTGACCTGATTCCCCCAAAGGGATACGTATGCAACCTTCATAGGTGCGGTCACAATACTTTTCAAACTTTCAATTCCACCCTCATGGGTGTGGTTTCCAAAATCTTTCCAAATCTCAAATTCCAATCAATTTTCAAATTCCAATTTCAAATTTCTATTTTCAAATTTCTATTTCCAAATTTTCAAAATTTCCAATTTCAATTCCATCTTTTCAAATCTATTTTCAAATCAAATCAATTTCTTTTCAAATCAATTTCTATTTTCCGATTCTTTCATCTTGCACTTGCATATCATGCATCATATTTTTCAAACATTATTTTTCAAAGTGAATAGAATTGAACCATTAGTTAGTTAGAGATTCTCATAGGTGAATCTAGGGTAGATTGACATGTAGGTACCGAAAGGGCGGGGTAGGGTGATAGCTTAGTGCGTCTTCCCTACACGTAACCAACCTCCGAACCTAGGATCACTGTTTTCAAAGACCAAAAGGAGTTATTTTTCTAAAAAGGGCTAAATGTTTTTCAAAGGTTGCCAAACAACCCGTTTTCTTAAAAACTCTCTCTTGAGGAGATATTTTCAAAATTGTTTTCTAAAAACCCTAAGCGTAGTATTCGGATTATTCTTAGTTTTTAGGTGACCTAACTCACCTTAATCAAATTAGGTGGCGACTCCGAATCTTTTTCAAAAGCCCTTTATTCAAACCAAATTTTCAATTCAAACCTAGTCGCACTCATTCTTCTAGGAGGGTGAGTTCTAACGAGAGAGTACAACATTTTTCCTGCTTGGGTGAGTATTCCTCGGGCGCGAGAAATCTGGGCGCGACACCTAACACGGTGACCCTCCAATATCCTAATCCTACACATGGACCGGGAAGTCCCTTGTTTCAAGCATGCAAGAAAGGGGGAAAGAAGATGGGGGATTAAAATAGAAGAAAACCCAAATGGGTTAGGAGAGAGAAAAGAGGGGTTAGATGCATAAACTTAAAGAGAAAGCCTACCTTGTATCTTATTTATTTTGCTTTGCTTTGCTTTTCTTGCTTTACTTCGGTCTTCACTTCAGTCTTCGAGAGTTTGTCTTCGATCTTCAAAGCTTCGTAATTGCAGCAATCCAAGTCTTCATTGAGGGTTTAAGGCTAGTGTATGAGTATATGAGAGTGTGTATGAGTGTATAGGAGGCTAGGGTATGGAAAACCTAAAGAAGCTAGGGTTTAGGGAGGTTACGAGCTCTGTAAATCAAAGAATAGGGTTTTTAGACTGAGTTTGTAGACCTCCTTCACGCTGGAGGAGGCTCTGTATTTATAGAGAGAAGTTGAACTTGGAGCTTATTGCAATGGCGCCAGCCACTTAGGAAAGCTTTTAAGTCGGCAAGTAACGTATTTTCAAAAGATTTGAGCGCCTGTACTAGTGACTACTATGTAATTTTTAGCCTGGCTTCACTAGAAGTGACTCTGGAAGATCTGGGAAGGATTTGAGGGACCGAAAATGGCCCGGAAGGCCGGAAAAGGGAAGGAACCCTTAGAATAAGGTCCCGGGGGTAATGGACTTGAAAAAGGATGTCAAGGTTTGTTAGAGGGTTGACCGGGCCATAAGGGGCAAAACAGTCAATCGGGCCAGAAAACTGCCGGGACAGACTCAAAATGTCCTGGAAGAAGACTCGAGGTTTGAAAACATTATTTAAAATGTCATAGGAGGTTACCAATTTGATACCCAGAGTCGGTGTGGTTGGAAAAGGCGACCGGCCCTTTAGGGGCAAAACGGTCATTTTGCACCGGGTTTGCCGAAATTGACTCAGAATGATCAGGAAAGTTAAAGGAAGGTCGAGAATACTTTAAAAAGCATTCTCAGGAGATTACCGATTTGATACCCAAAGCTGGTGTGGTCCTCAGGGTGCTTGGATGCCTAGGGGCAAAATGGTCATGTTGACTGAAAAGTCTCGGAATTGGCCCGAAACTAGCTAGAAGACACCTAATCCTATCGGATTGCCTTTAGGACAATCATAGAAGGATGGACTTACCGTTCTGAGGACTTAGGTATTTTCTCGAGAAACGTGCCAGAAATGGTCCTAGGGGCAGTTTGGTCATTTTTCATCGACGTGGGCTAGCAGACACCGGTGTTGACCTGGGTTTTGAGTGTTTTCGCCACTCTGACGGCGGTCCCGTGATACAGGGGTTTGTTGGCGATTTCCTATATCGATTTGTTTGCGAGTATTTCTACTACTTTGACGGTTGCGATGTTTGCGAGTACTTCTGCTACTCTGACAGTTCGCGATCATTCCAGAGACTACCTGATCTTGGGAAGTTACTAAATGGACTTAGCGCTTGAGGAATCAACTTTCTCGAAAGGCATGTCAAAACAGACATTTTTGTATTGGCGGGCTAGCAGGCACCAAAGATGGACCGTTTTACCATCTCGGGGACTTGGGGTCTTGTCCCGGTTGACAGGTTTGAAAGGACTTACCGTTCCGAAGAAACTTTCTTTGGAAAACGGGCCAAACAAGATAGACTTACCGTCTTGAGGAATCAACTTTCTTGAGAGAGGGATTGAAATTGAACTTGGCAAAAGGGGACTTATCGTCTTCGGGATTGGACCGAACAATGCCCACAAGGGTATTTTGATCATTTTGCCTCTATTTGGGCCTGGTGGGCCCACGAAGCGATGAATTGACTGGATTAAGACTAGAATTCTAGAATATGTCTATATTGACTTGAACTCAAGTCAGGACGGACTGGAGACTACCGAGCGGGCAAAAATGGGGTACTTACAATTAGGTCACCTAAAACTAAGTTCAATTAGAAGACTAAATTTAGGATTTTGGAAAAGATTTTGAAAAATTTCTTCAAGAGAGGGGTTTTGTTTTTGTTTTTTTTTTTTTTTAAGAAAACAAGTTGTTTGGCAACCTTTGAAAATATTTAAGCCCTTTTTGAAAATAACTCTATTTTGGTCTTTCAAAAATAGTGATTCTAGATTCAAAGATTAGTTACGTATAGGGAAGATACAATAGGTGTCACACCTCGTAACCCAGCCTATACAGATTTAGGGTACATAATCGGCCAATAGCAAGGCTACCCAAGGCTGCATTACATAAATCGATTAAACACCGGTGCATATTCATTTAAAATGATACATGAATGCGGAAATAGGATTTGTATAGTTTGAACATAATTCGTGTCATACATGGTAGAGCTGTACCTAATCCAAAACATAAACATACATATAGACCTATTTGAGGCCGCCACAGTTATAACATTTATGACATTACAAACATTAGAGTCCATCCCAAATACACATAACATAATATAGGCCCGTGGGCCATAGCTTAAAATCCAGATATGGCCACTATGAACAGTTGTTCAACCGATTTATGTAATGAGGCCTTAGGTAGCTTTGTTACTGGCCGGTTATGTACCCTAAATCCGCATAGGCCAGGTTACGAGGCATGACACTAGGTTATCATTTTATCCCGCTCTTGCGATACCTACATGTCTTATCACCCTAGGTTCACTCATTTAGAATCTCCGGTTATCCAATGTCCAATTATATCCACTTTGAAAAGAATTTTAAAAAAAGATTTGAACCATTACTTTAAGGATAATGTGATGCATAATATGCAAGTGCATGAAAAGAAAAAGAGATTTTGGAAAAGGGAATTGGAATTTTGAAAAAGGTTGTGACCGCACCCATGAGGGTTGGCTACATATCCCTTTGTTAGGAATCAGGTTAATCGTAGTTCAGATTTGGGGTCTGACTGAAAGACACTTTGGGGCCTTTAGAAAGTTTGATTTGAAAAGAATTTGATTTGAACTTAGATTGAAAGATTTGAAGTTGAACTTTAGTTTGAAATTGACTTTGATTTCAAATCGAACTTTGAATTAAAACTTAGATTTATTTTGAAAAGTTGAATTGAACTTTGAAATCATCGTGATTTGAATTGGAGCTTGAAAACCATTTTGGTTTATAAAAAAGTTAAAGCTTCCTAACTCAGGGTTAGGGTTGAACTAGGGTTTTAGCCTCCTAGGATTAGATAACCTAGGGTTTAAACATGCACTTGAAAAGTTTGATTTTAGAAATGCTTGATTTTAGAAAGTTTCAAATTAAGAAAGTTCCAAATTAGGAAAGTTCTACTTTAGAAAATGTCCAAATTGGAAAAGTTCCATTTTAAGAAAGTTTTGAATTAGGAAAGTTTTATTTCAGGAAAGTTTTCATTTTAGAAAGGATTTGATTTTGGAAAGATTTGAATTAAGAAAGATTTAAAATTTAGAAAGTCAGAATTTGGAAAGGTTTGAAAGTTTGAATTTACGAAGATTTGAAGTTAGGAAATCGGGAAAGATTTGATTTCTATTTCCTAAAGTTGAAAACTGGATTTTATTTTCAAAAATAGATAATTTGATTTAGCTTCCTATTTGGAAAATATTTGATTTGAATTAAAATTGGAAAGGTCTAGTTTTGAAAATCTATCATTTGATGTAACTTTGGAATTAGGAAATCTATGATTTGAAGCTGAACTTGAATTGGAAATATAGGATTTCATGTAAAAAAATAGTTTTGAAAATTTATGATTTTGATGTAACTAGAAAGCTATGATTTTATGTGAGAAAACTAAGGTTTTGACTTGGGCTTTAAAAAAAAAAAAGAGTTTTTAGAAAGTAAATCTGTGAAAAGAACTTTGAGAAAATTAATTTGCAAAACTTCTTTTAGAAATATTTGAATGTAGATTTTAGAAAGTCCCTTTAATATATCACTTTCCTAAAACGACTCTAGTTATGAGAAGACTAGAACCATTCTAGGGTTGTGATTTTGAAAATAATTTGGATTTGAAATATGGACCTTGATGATCACATTGAATGTAACACTTTCCTAAAATGACCCTAACCATGGAATGGTTAGAATCATCTTAGGGTTGTGGTTTTGAAAACAAGTTTGAAAAAGATTTTGAATGCAAGTATTAAAAGCAACTTTTAATACAAGCTTAAAAACAACTTTGAATGCATAATTATGATAGCAACAATGTAATAAGGACATGAAAATATAAGGTTAGGCTTCACCATATAATCAAGGGGCTGGACCCACACCATCTTAGGTGAAACTCAAAGAAAATCCTTGACATGGTGATTCCCTTCAAAACCGTCCTAGGCATGAACCGGGAGGTCACTTATTTCAAACATGTAAGAAGAAAAGGTAGAAAATAAGGTGTAAAATAGAAGAAAACCCAAATGGTTTAGAAGGGAGAAGAGAGAGAAGAATATTATATAAAAGTAAATAGAACCCTACCTTGTTTTCTTCTTTGCTTTGATGCTTTGATGGTGGACTTTGTTGGACTTTGAGTTGATCTTCAAGAGCTTTCAAGAGCTAGACTTGACCTTCAATGGATGCATGGATGCATGGATTTAAGTGTATAGATTGTATAGAGGCTAAGGTTTGAGGGGGCTTAAGAGAATTAAGGTTTTTTTAGGAAATTCGAGCTCTGTTTTTAGAAAGGTAGAGTTTCTAGAGTAATTTTGCGGATTCCGAATACGTAGGGGGTGGCCTATATTTATAGGCAGCCAAAATCATCTCTGGCACCTGTTTCAGTGGTGCCAACCACTTAAGGAAGTTGTTTAGGGTGGTAAGAAATAGATCTTTGACTCTTGCAACGCAAGACAGAAGATTTGGGCACCTATCCTAGTGACTACCATGCAATTTTTGGATTGGCTTCACTAACAGTGACTTTAAAAAGTCTAAAAATGATTCAGAAAGCCGGAGATGGACAAAATCCCCTAAAAGAGTGTCCCAGAGGTAAACGACTTGATAACCAGAGCTAGAGTAGTTGAAGGAGCGACCAACCAACCAAGGACAAAATGATCATGTGAACCAGAGGAACACCAGAATTGACCTAGAGTGGTCTGTGATGAGCCTTAAAGGTTGGAAACACTATTGAGAGTGTTCTAGGGGATTTCTGGTTTGAGACTCAGAGCCAATGTGGTTAGAAAATGCGACCGGCTCATCAGGGGCAAAATAGTTATTTTGCACTGGATTTACCAGAATGGACTCGGAATGATCCAAAAAGGTATTGAAAGGTTGGAAATGCTATTAAAAGCATCCTTGAAAGGTAACTGGTTTGATACTTAGAGCCGGTGTGGTTCCCGGTGGCGATTAGAGACTTAAGGGCAAAATAGTCATTTTGACCAGATGCTCTTAGAATCGATCCAAAAGCGACTGGAAGTCACTAGAACATGATAGATTATCTTTGAGATAATATTGGAAGGGTGAACTTACCACTCTTAGGTCTTAGATACTCTCTCGAGAAGCATGCCAGTAGGGCCCAAAGGGTAGTTTGGTCATTTTTTACTAAAATGGGCTAGCAAGCACTGGTGTTGACCTGTGTTTTGAGTGTTTTCGTCACTCTAATGATGTGTGATGAGTTGGTTTTCAAAGGTATCTCATCCTTCGGTAAACGTGTCACGGCCAAGAGATTTGTTCGGTCTGGTGACATAGGAGGTTTGTTGGTATTCCTAATGTCGACCTATTTGTGATTGTTTCCGTCACTTTGATGGTTGCGGTATTTATGAATATTTCCGTCACTTTGATGGTGTGTGTTCATTCCGGAGATTGCTTGATCATGGAAAGCTGCTGGATGGACTTATCGCCTGAGGGATTAACTTTCTCAAAAGGCATGTCGGATAGCAAACATTCTACGTTAGCGGGCTAGCAGGTGCCAAAAGTGAACTGCTATACCATCTCGGGGACTTGGGTTCCGTCTCGTTCGACGGGTGTGAAGGGACTTATCATTCTGAGGAATTTTGTGCTTTCTCGATAAATGCGTCGTGTTGGATGGACTTATCGTCTGAAGGATCAATTTTCTCAAAAGATGTGACGGATTGAGCTTAACTGGTTCTGACTGGAATTGGAATTGGAATTGGAATTGAGGTTGAAATATGAAGCCTAGCGGAATTGGACCGAGCAATGGCCCAAAGGCATTTTGATAATTTTGCCTCTACGGGACATAACGGGCCCATGAAGCGGTTGATTTACCTAAATTGAGTCTAGAAAGCCGATTTGGGCTAAGGGTGCACGTGTCGGTTTGAATTTGAGTCCGGTCGAGCTAGAGATTATCGAGGAAGCAAAAATGAGGTGCTTATAGCTGCCGATCTTTTATGTCTTTGCTTGTCGAGGGCAAAAAACGATAAAATACGGGTCTCATGTTGACCACGAGGCCATCGGAAGGACTAGAATTGGAAGTTTTTTAAGATTGGAACTTGAAAATTGTATATTGGCCAAAAGGGGCATTTAAAATCAGATTTTAGTGGGAAAAAGGCTACACCTGGCCAAAAATGACCTATGGCGCCACTCCTAATGGCGCCAAGCTTGGGATTTTAATAAACCCAATAGTCCTTTATTTTGGGGCTTATGGGTTTTAGGAAAATTTTGAAGGTTCGAGAGCTTTATACGAGTTTTTGCAAAGAAGGATTCATGGACATTGAAGGAGTGTGTTTGGGGGAAGTCAGAAAGTCACCAAAAGTGGTCACCATCGCCGAGATTGTTACTGGATAAGAAGATTTCACTAGAGAACTCTAAGAGGTGAGTTTTTTTATTTTGTGTTGATCTTGATGCGTAGAACTCTGTTTGAGTTTTGTAAATAGACAAAATTGATGTTTTAATGTGCTTTAAACACTTTGGAGGTGTTGTTTCTATGTTTTGATGTTCATTTGATTGAGTTTCAGTAGTTTTACATGTTTTTGTAAAAAGGGTTTTTGCAGGGACTAGGGATTTGCACCTACAACTTTGGGTTTTAGCTTTTCTTGCCAAATTTTTGCATCCTGTGTCTTATAAAAATGTGTTGAATAATCATATGAAGTTTTGCAATTTTCTAAAAACTTTTTGAATTTTTAATTTTTCAAAAAATAGAAAAATGCTTGAAAAATAAGAAAAATTGAGAAATTGATCGAATTAACCTAATTAAGTGCTTAGAAAAATAGGGTAATATTTTAAAAAATATTTGAAGTAGTTCTAAAATTTTTTGCAGGAATTTTTAAAACTCTTTGATTTTTAGAAAATAGAACAATTATTAAAAAATTCAAAAACCTTGAAAACATGCACAAGTTCTGTTGTGTTTATTCATGACATGTGTTTGTGATACCGTGGGGTGCATAGTTTGTGTTTTATTGTTGAGTTTTGGGTGTTGTAGGGACTATTTACAAACGGGTCTCTGCCAAAAATTTTCAAAATGAGAAAAAGAGTTAGAAATTTTTTTAAAATGAAATCCTTTTTAAGGGAAAAAAAAGAAGATAAAACCTTTGAAGATGAGGCCTTTTTGGTAGAAAAGACCTCGAGAAACTAGGGGGGTTTTAGAATAGAACTTTTTGAAGGAAGAGCTTATAAAAACCTTTGAAAATGGACTTCAAATAAAACTTTTGAAGGAAAAGTTCAAAAACCCTTTGAACAAAAGTTTTAAAGGAAAAGTTTGAAGAACTTGAAACTCAATTTTGAATAAAACCTCATGAATATAAAGTTTAGGGAACTTTGGAACTCAAATAAGACTTCTTGAAGGAAAAAGCTTAGAAAACCTTGAGAGTTGATCTTGAGTAAGACTTTTTGAAAAAAAAAAAAAGGTATTAAAAACCTTGAGAATTGATTAAGAGTTTTTGAAGGAAAAAGTTTAGAAAACCTTGAGAATTGATTTCGAAAGATTTCTTGAAAATAAAATTTAGAAACCTTTGGAATTTGAATGAGATTTTGAAAGAAATGCTCGAAAAACCTTGAAACTTGTTCAGAATAGAAACCTTTTGAAAGGAAGGCATAGAAAATCTTTGAAATGGGATTTGAATAAAACTTTTGGATTCGATTTTGAAACTAACTTTGGCTTTTGATTACTTTTGAAAGCAAAGGTTATGAAACCTTAGAAATTGATTTTGAAATTAACTTTTGGAGGGAAAAAGTTTACGAAATCTGAAAATAAATTTTTGAAGGGAAAAGTTTAAGAAACCTTAACAGACAAGGAATATGTTAGAATCGACTCTACTGGAGGTGTGGGAATAGGACTTGTGTCATTCTTTCCCTCTTCTTTTTCTTTTTTTTTTTTTTTACCCTTTTTCTTTTGAACTTTATACACTGTATATTGATGTCATTACCTTGATTTGACTTTCAGGAAGGCAGACGCCGGCGATGATGGTTTTGAGCGAAGACGTCATTTCAAAAAGGGGGCTCACACGGATTTCGTTAGCAGTTCTAGTCACTCTAAAGGCAGCCGTAGAGCTGGCATGACTTCTTCTAGTCAGAGTAGGGGGGAGTATGCCTCCTGTCGATCCTTTTCCTCCAATTGAGCCGGTGTTTGAGGGAGAGATGGATGTTGAGGATGAGGCACCAAGCCTAGGAGATCATGCGACTGGTTATGGGAGGACCTTTACTATACGCCGGCATACATATGTAGATTTGGGGAATTTAGAAGTGCCAGAAATTCCTCTGTTAGGGGACCTACCTCAACATCCCAGTGTTTATTCCTTTGTTACAAGAAACCGCCTGAACCACCTGTAAGCACCCCATTTTTGCCCGCTCGGCAATCTCCGAGCTGACCAAGCTCACTTTCACACATCACATGCATATTTAGATTCTAAGCCCACCTTTTTAATTTGAATTTAGTCCACTAGTCGCTTCTCGGGCCCGTAGGGCCCACTTGAAGCTAAATGACCGTTTTGCCCCTAGGCATCCGAATGCCCCAGGAACCACACCGGCTCTGGGTATCAAACCGGTAATGTCCCAAGAATAATTTTTATAGTATTCTCAACCTTCCTTTACCTTTCCGGATCATTCCGAGTCTGTTCCGGCCAACCCGGTACAAAATGACTGTTTTGCCCCTGGAGGGTCGGTCTCCTTCTTCGACCACACCGGCTCTGGGTATCAAACCGGTAATGTCCCGAGAATACTTTTTATAGTGTTCTCAACTTTTCTTTACCTGTCCAGATCATTCCGAGCCAGTTCCGGCCAACCTGGTACAAAATGACCATTTTGCCCATGGAGGGCCGGTCTCCTTCTTCGACCACACCGGCTCTGGGTATCATACCGGTAATGTCCCGAGAATACTTTTTATAGTGTTCTCAACTTTCCTTTACCTGTCCGGATCATTTCGAGCCAGTTCCAGCAAACCCAGTACAAAATGACCGTTTTGCCCCTGGGGGGCCGGTCTCCTTTTCCAACCACACCGGCTCTGGGAATCAAACCGGCAACCTTCGGGAACATTCTGAATAATGTTTCCAGATCCCAAGTCTTCTTCCGGGACAATCCGAGTTTGCCCCGGCAGCTTCCTAGTCCGATTAACCATTTTGCCCCTAAGGGCCCGGTCAACCTTTCCGACACATCTTATCCTCACTTTTCAAGTCAAATACCTCCATGACACTATTTTAAGTGTTCCTGCTCCTTTCTGGCCTTCCGGGTCATTCTCGGCTCCTCCAAATCATTCCCGAACTTTCCAGAGTCACTCCTAGTGAAGCCAGGCTAAAAGTTGCATGGTAGTCACTAGTACAGGCGCCCAAATCTAGTCAAAGATACGTTGCTTGCCGACTTATAAAGTTTCCTAACTAGCTAGCGCCACTCCTAGTGGCGCTAAGAGCAATTTTGCCCTGGCGCCACTGCAACAAGCACTAGGTTTGTCCAACCTCTATAAATACAGAGCCTCATTCAACGTGAAAAAGATCCGCAAACTCAACCTAAAAATCATATATTTCGATATATAGAGCTCGAGCATCTCCTAAACCTTAGCCTCCTTAGGTTTCTCCAAACCCTAGCCACCCTACACAAACCCTAGCCTCCTATACACTTATACACTCCCCCATACACTCATACACTAGCCTTCAACCATCCTTTGAAGACTTGAAAAGCTGCAATCCAAAGCTTGAAGACAACTCTTGAAGACTGAAGGTGAAGATCAAGACAAAGATCGAAGACCGTAGATCGAAGACAGCACGGCCCGCAAAATAAACAAGATACAAGGTAGGCTCCTTATTTAAATTTCCGCACTTTCCCCCTCTCTCTTCTCTCTCCTAACCCACTTGGGTTTTCTCTATTTTAATCCCCCATCTCTTTCCCCCCCCTTTCTTTGCATGCTTGAAACAAGGGGATTCCCGGTCCATGTGTAGGATTGGGCTATTGGAGAGTCACCGTGTCGGGGGCTTTCTCCTAGTCTAACCAAAGACCACGTGGGTCCGGCCCCCTTGATTATGTGGTGAAGGCTTAACCTTGTATGTTCACGACCCCAAATTGCATTGTGCATATCATAGTCTTGCATCTTTCAAAAACCGTTTTCAAAGTTATTTTTCAAAACATTTTTAAACTTGTTTTCAAAACCACAATCCTAAGGTGATTCTAGCCTTTCCATGGCTAGGGTTGCTTTAGGAAAGTGTTGCATTAAAAGTGACCTTTTTGGTCTATATTTTCAAATCTTATTATTTTCCAAAACCACTTTCTTAAAGTGGTTCTAGCCCTCTTATGGCTAGAATCGCTTTAGGAAAGTGAGACGTTTTCATACTTTTCAAAACTCTCTTTCTTCAAAAATCCCTTCCTAAAAATCTATTTTTCAACATACTTTCCTAAAATTCTCCTCTTCAAAGTGGTTTTCAAAAACTCCCTCCAAAATCTATTTTTCAAAACTCCCTTTTTTCAACTCCTTTCCAAAATTCACTTTCCAAAAACGTTCCTTAGGTCTCTTTCTTAGAAAAACTCTCTCCAAAAATCTTTTTAAAAACTCTCTTTCCAAAATCTCCCTTCTAGAAATTTCCTCTCTAGGATTTTCCTTCTAAAATCTATGTTTCTAAAAACACACTTTCCAAAACTCCTTCTCTTTAAAATCTCTTTCCAAAAACTCTTTCTTCAAATTCACTTTCCAAAAACTCCTCCCTAGGATTCCCTTCTAGAAAACCTTCGTTTCCAAAAACGCACTTTCCAAAAACTCTTTCCTTAGAGCCCAAGTCAAGCCCTAGAACCCACAATTAGGAAACCCTAATTTTCTTTCCAAAAACATGATTTTCAAACTTTGCCCCAAACCTAGGTTTCCAAAATCTATTGTTTTCACATCCAAACTATACATGTTTCCAAAATCTTTTTTCTACGTCAAAACTATAATTTTCCAAATCTAGGGTTTCTATAATCTCCTTTTCCAAATCCTTGCGAAATCCTATTTTTCCTTTAGGAAACCGAATCAAATCTCCCCGTTTAGGAAACTAGATCCCGTCCTCCGTTTTTGGAAACAAAAATCAAATATTTTCTTTTAGAAACTAAATCCAATCCCTTCCTAATCTAAACTTTCTTAATTCAATACTTTCCTAAACTATAAGTTTCCTAAACCTAAACTCTAAATTTTTCTTTAAATTTCAAAATCCAACTCTTTCCTAATTCAAATCCTTCCTAAACTTCTACTTCCCTAAACCTTAAGTTTTCAAAACTTGAATGTAAGAATCTTTCCTAAATTTTAAAACTCAACTTTCAAATCTTTCCTAATTCAACCCTTTCCTAATTCTACCATCTTTTCAAATCTTAACTTTTCGAACCAAAGTTTTCAAACCTAACCCTTTCCTAATTTCAAGATTTCCTAAAATTCAAAATCTAAAATTTTCTAAATCTTAAACTTTCTAAATGTCAAATCTTTCTAAAATTCTAAGTTTTCTAAATTCAAAACTTTCTTAAGTTAAATCTTTCTAAACCCAAATCTTTCTAAATTCTAAAATTTCCAAAGTTTCAAAATCTTTTCAAATCTAAAACTTTTCTAAACTCAAAACTTTCTTAATTTAAGACTTTCTTAAGTTGAAGCTTTCTTAATTCAAACATTTCCTAAATTCAAAACTTTCCTATTTCAAAACCTTTCTTAAAACAAAACATTCCAATTTTCAAAACTTTCCTAAGTTGAAACTTTCTTAAGTTCAAAACTTTCCTAAACCTAAAACTTTCCTAATTTCAAACTTTCCAAAAATGACACTTTCCTAATTCGAAACTTTCCTAATCTAAATCTTTCCTAAATTCCAAGTTTCCGAATCTTTTAAGATCTTTCCAAATCCAACATTCCAATCTCCTCTTCTAATCGCAAATCAAATCCAGTTTTCAATTCAATTTCTTTCTTCCAATCCAATCTCTCTCTTCAAATCAATCTCTTTTCAATAGGACTCCGGTCCGAACTACGACTGACCTGATTCCCCCAAAGGGATACGTAGGCAACCTTCATAGGTGCGGTCACAATACTTTTCAAACTTTCAATTCCACCCTCATGGGTGCGGTTTCCAAAATCTTTTCAAATCTCAAATTCCAATTTCAAAATTTCTATTTTCAAATTTCTACTTTCAATTTTCAAACTTTCCAATTTCAATTCTATCTCTTCAAATCTCTTTTCAAATCAAATTAACTTCTTTTCAAATCTCTTTTCTAAATCAATTCTCTTTCCTTACACTTGCATCCCATGCATCATGTTAATTTTCAAGCATTGTTTTTCAAAGTAGATAGGATTGAACTATAGTTAGTTGAAGACTCTCATAGGTGAATCTAGGGTAGATTGACATGTAGGTACCGCAAGGGCGGGGTAGGGTGATAGCTTAGTGCGTCTTCCCTACACGTAACCAACCTCCGAACTTAGAATCACTGTTTTCAAAGACCAAAAGGAGTTATTTTTCTAAAAAGGGCTAAATGTTTTCCAAAGGTTGCCAAACAACCTGTTTTCTTAAAAACTCTCTCTTGAGGAGATATTTTCAAAATCGTTTTCGAAAAACCCTAAGTGTAGTCTTTGGATTATTCTTAGTTTTTAGGTGACCTAACTCACCTTAATCAAGTTAGGTGGCGACTCCGAATCTTTTTCAAAAGCCCTTTGCTCAAACTAATTTTTCAATTCAAACCTAGTCGCACTCATTCTTCTAGGAGGGTGAGTTCTAACGAGAGAGTACAACATTTTTTTCCACTTGTGTGTGTATTCCTCGAGCGCAAAAAATCTGGGCGCGACACCACCAGTTGGTGTTAGCCTTGATTAAGAGATGGTTTGGCAAGACAGGGACCTTTCACTTTGTGGGCTTTGAGCTGGGTCCGACTTCGTTAGACTAGGCTATTATCATGGAGTTTTCTTTTATTGGCCGTTAGATTACCTTGTAACCAGTTAGTAGTGCCAAGGCTTGTGCTTTGTTGGACTTGCCGCCTCCTAACCGTTCTATTGTTCTTATGTCTTGGCATAGTCGAGATGTTGGTACCTTCTTTGTTGAGCCAACACCTAAGCGACAAGACATTTTGAGGTGACGACTGCTATTGTATATTATTTTTATCTATTTTTGTAATAATAACAAGTTGATTGTCCCTTTCAAATTGGTGAGTGTGGTAATTGACTTGGTAGCCTTGTCAAAACTGGATTGGGGGCCTTTCGCTTTTCATTGTTTCCTCAAATCCATACAGGTTTGGACTTTCTCTCGCTGGGGCAGTGTGACCGAATTTTGGCCCTTCTAGTCTGGTGGAGTTACAAGTATTTGCTGGTTCGTCGTCTAGAGGTAGTGGAGTCTGACCTTTGTCCCCGGGCTTTGAGATGGGCTTATGATCAAGTGGCCCATCGATCTGAGATTACCGACTTTGTGACAATAAAGGGCGAACTTGGAGTTGATAGAGGTAAGAGATGTGACTTGATGGCCCTTTGTTAGATTGGTTCATTATGAGGGAGTTAGGTATCTGGTCTCGATGTCTCTGTTAGGATTTTCTTTCTTAGTGATGAGTCCCAGGAGTCCTATATAGGAGACCGACATTGGCACCAGTTCCACGAGGAGTCTCAGTCGGTCGGGGATCCTCCTGAGTATATATTTGGAGCTTTGGTTGAGGGAGGTTTTGTTCTATACGCTGAGCGCTAGCCAAGTGCTACTTTTCTACTTCTACAAAAGACTAATTACGCCACCCACTTCGAGGCTCGATCCATAAGTGCCTTATCCCAATTTCAGGTGGTGGTTGGAGGCTACATCGTGGGCCAGGAGGTAGTAGACTTGTGGCGTCGGGCTGAGGGATTTGTACCCCAGGCTGAGTTTGCTGCCATGAGAGATCAAAGAAACTAGCACCAGACTAAGAGAGAACAGTTTTAGATGGAGAGGGACCAGTACCAGGCTGAGGTAGCCACTTTGACCGCGTGGCTAGCTCAAATAGGGGGTGACGGGGTATATTATCTTCCTCTTTTCTTATTCTGGCTTTGTTTAGTTGTCTATCTACTTTGCTGATTCAAGTTCTTATTCTTAGTAGGATGCCGATACTACCAATAATTGGCCACCTCCACTTGAGCTAGGCTTTGGAGATTTTAACCCAAACCTTAATTTTGAACATTGATGAGCCCCCCTTGTTGTAGGCTCAGCTTATCTTTCACACCTTGTCCTGGATATGTATCAGAGTTTAACTTTTTGTCAGTCCATTTTATTTGTAATCTTTAAATAGGATAGATGTTTATGATTTAGACAACCAGATATATTGGATAGATGCATGAACAGGGATGATGTTGATAATATATATTTATTACATGTTTTAGATACGATACTGAATTGCATTAGTGACTTCTGTTTCTACAGGGAGCTATGTTCTATATATGTGAAGCTCATGCCAAAATTTTTATAAAAATGCATGCACATGTGAGGGATACACTAGCTAATGGATGGGGTGTAGTCGAGCTTTGCATCCCCAGAATGGCAACTGTTTCTTTTTCAGGGGTTTGGCCTCTTCTTTGGCTCAACCTTACTTTGATCAGATGATGATAATATTTTGTACCTTTCTCATCCTTTTGATCGACTTTGACTTTCAACTTGGGTTAGTGTTTGCGATCATTTAGCCTGAACTCTCAACCCTCGGGGGCTTAGGCAATGACTTACACTAACTTTGGCAAAGCAATAAATAGCCAGTCTTTCAAACTGAGTAGACTTTGTTTTAGAACTGTAATGTATGCTAAGTTGTGGGGTTTTGAGAATCAAAGGGACATGCAGGCTCAAATTTAATGTTTCTTTCAGTAAGGTTTAGATCCATGCCATCCTTAGTCGATCTTCTAGTGAGGCTCTACCCCTTTCTTTTTGCCTTGGCAACACATCTGGCTCATTTAGATTAAGCGATTCCTTTTCAATTGGAGAGGACTTTATTAAGGTTTTAATGTAGGCCGTAGTTCTAGGTTTCTGCGAGAAAAGGTAACGGCTCGAACCTACTGCTTCTACTGGGCTTCCTTATTGCCTAGGATCACTTTTAGTTTTCCTTTTTGCCTTTTGAACATTGCATGCCCTTCAAGATGGCATGAAGTGAGTTATCCTTTCTTATGCCTTGCTTGTTGACCTTCTGATGGACGTTTTTTTTTTTTTTTTTAGCACTTTCCTTCACCTTTGCTTGCTCTAGGAAGTTATCCTCCTTTTTCCCTCTCTTTTTTTTTTTTTTTTTTTTTTTGTGAGGCGGATACTTCTACTACTTCTCTTTTTTATTTATATTTTCTCTCAGTGTTTCGTTCTGACCCATTGTAGACAGTGATCCCCATGTTGGGGTTTTTTTTGGAAAGAACGTAACCGACTCAATAGATTTGGCAATGGTTACTTTTGATCATATGGAAAATAAAATAAGGGTCTCTTTTCATTTCAAGCCAGATTGCTTGATTCATAGAGCCTTTATATTGCTTTGGCTTGATGCTTTGAGCAGAGGAAAAGGACCATTCTTGGCCTAGTCTTTTGCTAGCTGCTTGCCCTATTATGGGGGGATGGTTCTGGATTAGGTTTGACAAGAAATCTGTTACTTTCTGCATAACACTAGTGAGTGGTTGAGCAAAGGGAAAACACACCCTTCAATTTTTTTTTTTTTAGGATATTGAAAGATGGCTCTTCTTCCTTTTGATAGTCTGGCTACTCATCGCTTAGCTTCGGTGTCTTGTAAGTGCTATTTTTTGGGTGGTCTCTTCACTCTCATTCATCTTCCCTCTCTTTGAAAAGTTGATCATTTGACGAGTGGTTAACTCAGGCTATCACACCCTTCAAGTTAGATCTTGCACAAGATAGAATGCACCCCCTTTTTGAAAGCATTCATCATTCATAAGAATATGAGATAATAATAGTTTAATGAAAATATATTACTTCAACAAATAGCATAGGGTTCTTATAGAAATGAAAATACAGACATAATTCAAAGGCAGAAAGTAAAAGGGATAGAAAGAAATTGTACGGTTTGAAAAGAACCCTCCTAGTTGGGTTTTGGAATGATGCCTACATCCTTGATGCTCCATCCATCATTTAGAACTTTGGAACATGTGAGACTAGCAAGTGCTCCTTTTAGGGTTCTAGGTGAATTGATAGTGATAGTGCAGTTATCAACCACATTGACTTCCTTTTTTTCCTTCGTTACCTCCTTGGCTTCTTTGAGAAACAGGTTGGCTAGCTTACCTTCTTCTAGCTTAAACAACTTTACCGGTGCTTTTGGCTCCTTAAAGCCCCAACCTATGTCTTTAAAATCAAATTCAGTTGCGAGCCAAAGGTTCTTTGATAGGTCGATTTTAGCCATGACATACTTGGGGTGCAAGAATTCATCTCCCTAAGTGTCGGTGATCATGCTTTTGGCGAGGACCTCCTCTAAGGGTAGAGACTCTTCAATTAGCAAGTTAGAGAGATCGTGCACTTCATTTGGATTGTAAAGATAAACTAGGCATGGCAAGAATTCCTCTTCCCAGTCGCTTTCTTCATTAGTCTCCTAATATATATCGTAATAATCCTTGACCATGATATCATTCAATTTATCATCTTCTCCTATTTTTTCTAGTATGAGGTTGACAGTGTGGTCCGACAAGGGGTTTGTGGTCACATTTGAAGTAGGTTTCGAGTTCACCGGCTGTAAGTCAATGCTCTTGTTGTCTATCAGGTCTTGAATTTTGTGCTTAAGAGACAAGCAACTTTTTGTGTCATGCCCTTAGCCGCCTGAATGGTATTTGCAAGTGAGGGCGCCATTGAAGGTTGGAGGTACAAGGCTTGGCAATGGACGGGCCAATATGAGCTTCAATATGTTATTCTTTAAGAGGTTATGGTAGGCTTCTGTCTAGGTGCAGGCTAAGGTATCAAAAATGTGGATGCGTTGGGCTGGCCTATTTAAAGTTGAGTCATGCCCCAGCAAGGCCAAAGTTGGGCACTTAAGTGGGCATGGTTAACATGGGTATGGTAGTATTGGATGTGACTAGAGTGGTGGACGGTATTACGACAGTTGAATATGCAAGATGACCGACCTTTTCCTTCCTTCTTGATCACTCCCCTTGTGGTGGCTACCTTTTTGGCTGTGTTGGCAGAGCTTTCGTAAGTCTTTGCATAGGGGTCCATAATTCTTCCTATTTTGAGGCGATTTTCTATCATCTCCCCTTGCACGATAAGATCAAAAAAGTTTTTCCCAACACTTGTGCAGAGTTTTTCGAAGTATATGCCTAAAAAGGTATGCACGAATAGTTGAACGTATTCCTTTTCTTCTAAAGGGGGATTAACATGTGCCGCTGCTTCTCTCCATCTCAGGGCATAACTTTTGAAACTTTCTTTCTCTCCCTTGCTCATTGTCATAAAAGACCAGCAATAAGAAATGAGATTTATGTTATGGCAATATTGAGCCTTAAATGCATTAACCAGCTCCTTCCAGGTTGTAATCTTCCTTAAATTACGTCAAGCAAACCATTATAGAGCAGGCCTAGTGAGGCAATGTTGAAAGAGTTGCATGAGAAGTTTTGGTCATTCCTTTAGCCACGTAATGCCCCAACATAAAGGCGAAGGTGGGCTATAGGATTGCCAACGCCATCATACTTTTGAAAGTTAGGCATTTTAAACTTTGTCAGTCTTGGGTGGCCCACGAAGAAGCACAGCTCGTCATTAGAGGTGAGCTTGAAAGTGTCATGGCCATGGAGGCTCCGTAATGAGTCTTTCAACCCTTGAATCTTCAAGCTAAGAGGGTTGGAGATAACTTTTTTCACAGCAGGCGAGAGCAGTATGATCTCTTCTTCTTCAATGTTAGCCCTCTTGGAGTCTTCTTTGTTTCTCCTCGTCGTCAGAATGGAGTACCATCTTTGGGTTGGTAGGTTCAGAGTCTTTTAGAAACACCGTGGATGAGGATGGGGCTAAAGTGGCATCTTTCATAGCCATGGCTTGGATGAGCTTAAACATTTCATTGATCTCGGTTCTCATCTCATTGACCTCTTCTCGAAAGACTGAGGAGGACTCGTCAGAATTGGTTGTCATTAGAAAAACTCTTTGTTGGGTAACGATCGGGTCTCTAAGTGGATGCTGATATTTCTTGGGAGCAATGATGACTTTCTATGGCATAGTTTCTGCGAAAGAAAAAAAAAAGAAAAAGAAAAACAAGGACACAAGTTACAAGTTAGTGTTTGACATTTAGAAAGCTTTATGCGATGCATGCCTTAGGGGTGTCCCTTTTTTAAGAAGGAGACTAAACATAATGCATTTGACTCACTTTTTAGAGATAGGGGTTTTGCCTCTGTACATGGACACCTTACCGTTAGTTAAGAACATACATTCATTCATTCATGCATTTGCAAAAAATAAAAGAGTACATTGAACTTTGAGCTTGAATACAGAAAAATCTAAGTACAATTTAATAAGGGGAAGGGGAACATTTTCCTTGGGACTTCCACCTATCTACTTTTACATTTGAAATCCTAAACTACTCTTGAATCTTCAGATTCACCTTCTTTGAGTTTGTTGTTTAGGAGGTCATTGAGAGACCTTACTTTTTGGTTGCCCATGTCTTCTTGGCAACCCTATCTCCATGAGCATTGAGGGATTGGAGCCCCTCTTTATAAGATGACTTGAAATGCATGCCATGAGTCCTTAGGATTACGTGAGAACCCTTAGGATTTTGGTAAATTTTATGCAAGGGAGAGTGATCTTGGCGTCACTCTCTATGGGTTGATCATATGCATAATGATGCAATGACTTGAGTTACTTTGAAACTCTCACCTTGAGATGAGGCATTGAATGCATGTACACGTATGCAAGAGTATAAGGAGAGAGAGTGCAATAGTAAAGTAAACATGCATTAATAAGTATTTATATAAGCATTATAACAGCAGGAATAAAGAAGAATAAAGGGAAGTAAAGTGGCCACCCTTTCCTCCATGGTTTTGAAATTGCATGTGTATCTTAAATTCGGCAGAGGTTCGGTTATGCATGGGTTTCTTTGTGAGCATTAGGTTGACGGTTTACTAATGCTTCTTAAGAAGGTTCAGTTCCTAGATCTTCAAACCTAGGTCCACTCCCCGAAATGGTACTATTATCGGTTGGTGATCCCAGTGGGGGAATTATCAAGAGGTCGAAGGCTAAAACGCTGAACCCACAACCAATATATTATTCCTTCTTCTAACTAGAAGGGTAGTAACCAGGTAATAATGCAAGTATGCAAATGCAAATGCGCGTGCAGTGTGTGTGTGAAATTTTAAAAAATGGAAGAAAGGACCCAACAACTCCCATCCATCTTGTCCATAAGTGTGATTTTGAAAATTTTAAAAATTTTGAAGTGGATAGAATTGGACTAATTAATCACAAATTCTAGATGAGTGTCCCTAGTGGAGTCGCTAGCTATCACGCCCTGATTTTTTGCACCATTGAGATGATATGTGGGAAACATATGGTACTCTCTTGTTAGAACTCATCCTTCTAGAAGGATGAGTGCAACTAGGTTTGAATTAGAAATCGATTTGAATAAGGGCTTTTAAGAAAAGATTTAGAGTCGCCACCTAACTTCGTTAAGGTGAGTTAGGTCACCTAAAACTAAGTGCAATCCAAAGATTAAACTTAGAGTTTTGGAAAAGATTTTGAAAATTTTCCTCAAGAGAGGGTGTTTTTTGAAAAAAAACAAGTTGTTTGACAACCTTCGGAAAGATTTAAGTCATTTTTGAAAATAACTCCGATTTAGTCTTTCGAAAATAGTAATTATTGGTTCGGAGGTTAGTTACGTATAGGGAAGATGCACTAGGCTATCACCTTATCCCGCCCTTGCGATACCAACATGTCTTATCACCCTAGGTTCACTCATTTAGAATCTCTGATTACCCAATGTCCAATTATATCCATTTTGAAAAGAATTTTGAAAAAAGATTTGAGTCATCATTTTAAGGATGATATGATGTATGATATGCAAGTGCACGAAAAGAAAAAAGAGATTTTGGAAAAGGAAATGGGAATTTTGAAAAAGGTTGTGAAAATTGAAAACTTGAAAAAGATTGTGACTGCACCTATGAAGTTTGCTTACGTATCCCTTTGTTGGGAATTAGGTCAGTTGTAGTTCGAACTAGGGTTCCGATTGAAAATACACACTTTAAGGTCTTGTTTGATTTGAAAAGACACTTTGAGGCCTTTAGAAAGTTTGATTTGAACTTTGATTGGAAGATTTGAAATTGAACTTTGGTTTGAAATTGACTTTGATTTGAAATCGAACTTTGAAATATAACTTAGACTTATTTTGAAAAGTTGAATTGAACTTTGAAATCATCTTGATTTGAATTGGAACTTGAAAACCATCTTAGTTTATAAAAGAGTTAAAGTTTCCTAACTTAGGGTTACAGTTGAACTTGGGTTTTAGCCTCCTAGGACTTAGGTAACCTAGGGTTTAAACATACACTTTGACTCAGCCCCAAATGCGGTATTCCTACAAATGGAGTTAGTACCTTGCAAGGGTATGGGAGTCACGATGAATTATAAACTAGAAGATCCGGTATCGTTCTCTCTCAAGGGACCTAGCCCAATATAGACTCTAGCATTCACCTCACACTAACTTAGCTTAGGATCGAATTGTAATTATGTGGTGAATTGGATCTAAAATAAAAATAAAAAATAAAAAGATCAAAAATATTTTGGTTTTTGATAGGGGTTTTGAAGTACTAAACTAGGACAATGAAAATTAAAGTAATTAACTAGGCAATTAAAGTAAAGCAAATTAAAACTAGATTTAAAGCAATTAAAAAGGGAATTGGGCTCAAATGATCCAACCACTCAATTTCATCCAAGGCTTCCAATGAGGTTTATAACTCAAATTAAACACAACATTTAAATGTGTTTGATTCGGAGGATTTAGCTTTGAAAACCGATTATTCTCAAGCAATTGAAATTAGATACATGTTCAATGGGGAATCAAAGGTTAATACCATTGATTCAATTTAATCAATGCCAAATTTGTGGTTTGTGCATTGATTAGCCAAACATAGACAATAACCTAGGTTTTCTAAGGCATCTTCAATCAATATGTGAGAATGAATTTCTAACAATTGTGAAGTATTTGTCTAGTCAAGGGTCCTAACTTAATACCATCGATTTGATTGACGAAAATTCCCAAACTTAGTCAATAATCCAAGTTTTCTAAAATTTCACATCTAATTACTAGATATTCGAATTCTAGAAAAATATAATAATTAATTCATAAGATATCTCCATTGAATTCCTTGAATTATTTGGATGATTTTCACATTTGAACCCAATCTAAAAACTAGCTAATTAAACTCATAATAAAAGCATGAAAAATGGAAACAAAGCATGTAAATATTTAAGCTAAAAATTACTTGAAATTAAAGTGTTTGGATACAAGAAAAATAAAGAAAAATACAAGAGAGTGAAGAAAAATACAATACAATCAAAGAAAATTATAAGTTTTATATTTATACTACAATTACAAAGCTAAATCTAAGCTAAAACTGAAAAAAAAAAATGGAAAAACCAACCTCTTGGGAGCTTCCCCCGTCGCCCCTTGCTAAAACTAACCCTAACTACACAAAAGACTTACAAAAAACCCTAAAAACGCAGTTTCAGATGCAAAAAAATGCATTCTGGATAAACAATAACCGTCCAGACGGTACGGTGCGTTTAACGGCTGTCTGAAGTGCGTCCAGACGGTGAATAGATACTATTCATCCTTGTTCAATTCAGTAAATTTGAAGGTTGATTTGACCACCTTAGAGCTCGATTCAGCCGATACACATTAGAGGCAAAATTGTAGAGCTTGAAGTCTTCTTTCCAATGACCAAAAATCAGCTCAATCGGAAAGCAAAGTGAAAAGATATGGCTAAAATACTGAGACAGGTTAGACTTCTCATGACCGGTTTGCTCGTTTTAATCCCGCTCTAATCATTCTTTGCGTCTAAATGCCTTTATTAGCTCCTATAACCTACAAAGTACACAAAAAAAACACAATAAATGAAATATGAAACAAAATTGAGACAATTAACTACAATCTAAGTCTAACAAGGTGCAAATTAAGGGCTTATGATTGCACTTTTAGGGTGTAATCACAACCCCCAACTCATATTTTGCTAGTCCCTAGCAAAAACTATAAAAAAACATTAAGGATAATCTCCACTTTTGTAGAAGTCACAGGTGCATTTAGCTTATGTACTAAGCCTTTAAGCTCCTAGGTTACCCCTAGTGGACGAGTGGTGTCTCGTGAGGGTTTTTAGTGATGATACCCACAAACATCCTTATATGAATTGCCAATTAAGATGAGAATAAGGAATGGATGCATAATCCTACTCAAGTTAATATTGATGCCACTTCAAACTCCACACTTGCATTAATATGCAACCAATCATACAAACAAGAAGTTCATGTGTGTGGGTGAAGAATCATCGTAAGCAACACAAATGAACTCACTTATGCAAATCCACCCCTTTAAAGCTTTGATTCAATCCTCACCGGACATACACTCGTAATTAAAGACCCACATGGTTCTCACAATGATATGCTCAAAAATGGAGTAAATGTAAAAAGACAATTCAAGTAAGCATATTAATTACAAAAACCGAAAAGAATAAAAGTGTATCGACATTAGCATAGCTCCATGAAAGAATGTTCAAAGTTAAACATTGATTCAAAGAAATTGACAAGAAATAGTTTATACTCTATTGAAAACTTCAATCAAGCACAACTTGGATCAACTGTGCCATGTAGAGGTGAAGAGGGCAATGTAGAAGAGGTGAAAGGTAAGGGTAAGGAGAGGGAGTAAATGGTCATATCATGTGTGATCAAGGCATAACATGATGAATGCAAAACACCTACAACTCTCCATTTTCAACTTTTATTGCACAAAATTCACTTCTTACTCTTCTCTTGAAATATTTTTAACTTTTGAACTCCTCTTTCACTCTTTTCTTCCTTTTATTCTCTCTCTCTCTCTCTCTCTCTCTCTCTTTCTCTCTCTTTTTCTTTTTTTTACTTCTTCTTCTTCTTCTTTTTTTTTTTTACTTCTCCTTTTGTTTCCATCCTTTTATTATCCCACATTAGATTCAACAACTACTTTTCATATTATAATATGCTTGTTTGCATTGAATTCCCCAAATCAATCTCTTCTCTCTCTTTTTTTTTTCTTTAGCAATGCAAAAACACTCTTTTCTTACTTAGGCGTTCCTTTGCAATACAAGAGATGAAATCGCTTTGTACTTTCTAATAAAAGTAGATCAACAAGGGTTAAAGGAAATGCACGGTTTGGTAACGGGAAACTTATGACTATGAAGAAGAAAGATGGCATAGAATCATATCCAAAATTGTACAACCGAAGCATTTCATAGAGTACAAGTGTCAATATTAAGATCAAAACTCAACTCATGAACAAAATACAAGCATAATGAAGTTATTGAATGAAATGAGGGTGAAGAAACTATCCTTGAGTAAATGTAAACGCTCCAAAAGGCGATAATTGCTTTAAAGCGCACAAGATAATAATCTCCACTAATATAAAGGTGACAGTGCCAAGACTAGTAACAAATTGTGTTAAAAAGCATAATTGTGTGCAATGATGTAATTCCCTCTACAAAAGTATGAATTAAGCAACTCCTACAACATGTTGGGTATGAGGAGTGAATCAAGATCATATTGAGTAAAGATACATGTAAAAATTCTTATCTTCTAATCTCAAAAGGCACTTTCACAAGTTAAATGATATTTTTTTAATTTTATATAGGGTGCTAAACAAAGAAACAAAAACAATACAAAACAAAGAAACAAAAAAAAAAAAAGAGTCAAAGCCTTTACCCACCCTCAACTTAGAATGATGCATTATCCTCAATGCATGAGAACAAAACATGGAATGTGAATACATGGTGGGAAAAAGAAAATGGGCATCCCCAACTTAAAATGAGAAACAAACTAAGAAAAACAAAGAAATAAAACAACTACTCCTACTCCTACCCAAATTAGAGTGAGAAAATCACCAAATGCCACGAAGTGGGAATTGGCCATCATCCCACACCCCCAACTTAGAGATTTTCAAAGAATTCATGCAAACATAAGAATCGACAATAGCCACTTCTTTGATGAACTCAAGAATATAACATTGAGGCACATAGGGGTAAAAAAGGTCATGGTATGTAGAAAATAAAGAATATTCATGCACAAATGTGCCAATAAAGTTCATGCCATGAAGTGCTTGACCCTCCCCTTCTCTTTGGTCGGCCATGGGAATGATGTTAAGTTCAAAGATTGGGACTTGCAGCTCCAAAAGCTCTGGTAAAATAGGACTAGGTGCTAGAGGTGTAAAAATAGGGATCACATGATCCCTAGACATGGTAGGGATGACCTCTAAACCATCAACATCCTCATTGATAAACACATTCCCAACATCAAATAAACCAAAGTCATCATTAAGGGTAGACTCATCTCTACCCCTCTCTTCTTGGTTAGAGTCCCAAATTTCAGACTCCCCTCTCTCACACTCTTCATCCCTAAATTTATTTTCAATAATTTTCTCACTTACCTTAGGAATGTCTTCCTTGGACTCACAGTCTTGGGGAAGGGTGCTTTGATCAATGATTTCCTCATTCCTATGGTTAGCGATGGGATGAGCGGGTTCACTTAAACACCGTTGGTTAGTAGGAATGATTGGAGATGACACAAGGGACTTATCCTCCTCTTGGACAACCAAGGTTTGCATTAAAATAGTCAATTGACTCTTTATCTCATTAAGACCCTCATCTATTCTAGAGTTCACTTCTCCTTGAAATTTTATGGCTTGTTGAAGTGTATCCTCTAGATTATCCTCTATATTATCCGCTTGTGTGCCAATGTGAGGAGTGTGATATTCCTCATAGGGTAAAAATTGGGATTGGGGGTATTCACAAGGTGGATTTTGGTAGGGTGGAGGTGGTGCATGGTAAAAGTCAAAGGGCTTTTGGGAAGGGTGAGGCTCAAAATAATAATATGAATATGTGCTCTCATATCCCCTACCAAGGTTAAACTAGTCACACCCCCAAAGAATGGGAGGTGGTCGTGGAGGCTCCCTTTGACCACTAGCTCTAAGGTGTTCCCTAAGAGATATGTTGGATGATGGAAGGTGTGAAAATCTACCACCAAACATAATGGAATGCACAATGAAAATTGGATGCAATGCACAAACAAATGTAGCGCACCGCGCCTCAACACATCATACACAACAATGCTCAATAGTGTTCCATCCAAACCTTCAATCTGCACATAAAAATTCATCAATTTATTCAAGTGCAATCCAACCAAACCTCCAATCTCCACAAGTTATATACCACCAATTTGCAATATACACAATCCCTAATTCTCCTTTGGCAATCCTCCAATAAAATTATTAAAATGAAACAAAATCTATACAAAATAAACAAAACAAGCCTAAAATAAAGAGAAAAAGAAAGAATGAAAATCTAACATGGCATTTACACAAAAATTGGAACGAAGTTATCGATGGCCTAAGCTGAAGATTCCTCCGTCGTGGTAGATGGATAGAGATCTAATCCACCAATTACTCTTCAATCCAAAGCTCGATAGTGCTCGCCTCGTGCCTTTGGTCCCCGGCAACGGCGCCAAAACTTGACTCGCCTCCAAATGCGGTATTCCTACAAATGAAGTTAGTACCCCACAAGAGTACGGGGGTTACGATGAAGTATAAACCGGAAGATCCGGTATCATTCTCTCCCAATGGACCTAGCCCAATATAGACTCTACCATTCACCTCACACTAACTTAGCTTAGGATTGGATTGCAATTATGTGGTGAATTGGATCTAAAATAAAAATAAAAAATAAAAAGACCGAAAATCTTTTGGTTTTTGATAGGGGTTTTGAATTACTAAACTAGTGCAATGAAAATTAAAATAATTAACTAGGCAATTAAAGTAAAGCAAATTAAAACTAGATTTAAAGCAATTAAAAAGGGAATTAGGCTCAAATGATCCAACCACTCAATTTCATCCAAGGCTTCCAATGAGGTTTATAACTCAAATTAAACACAACATTTAAATGTGTTTGATTCGGAGAATTTAGCTTTGAAAACTAATTATTCTCAAGCAATTGAAATTAGATACATGTTCAATAGAGAATCAAAGGTTAATACCATCGATTCAACTTAATCAATGCCAAATTTGTGGTTTGTGTATTGATTAGCCAAACATAGTCAATAACCTGGGTTTTCTAAGGCATCTTCAATCAATATGTGAGACTGAATTTCTAGCAATTGTGAAGTATTTGTCTAGTCAAGGGTCCTAACTTAATACCATCGATTTGGGTGATGAAAATCCCCAAACTTAGTCAATAATTCAAGTTTTCTAAAATTCCACATCTAATTACTAGATATTTGAATTCTAGGAAAATATGACAATCAATTCATAAGATACTTCCATTGAATTCCTTAAATTATTTGGGTGATTTTCACATTTGAACCCAATCTAAAAACTAGCTAATTAAACTCATAATAAAAACATGAAAAATGGAAACAAAGCATGTAAAGATTTAAGCTAAAAATTACTTGAAATTAAAGAGTGTTTGGGTATAAGAAAAATAAAGAAAAATACAAGAGAGTGAAGAAAAATACAATACAATCAAAGAAAACTACAAGTTTTACATTTAGACTACAATTACAAAGCTACATCTAAGCTAAAAATGAAGAAAAATGGAAAAACCAATATCTTGGGAGCTTCTCCCGCCACCCCTTGCTAAAACTAACCCTAACTACACAAAAAACTTACAAAAAACTCTAAAAACGTAGCTTCAGATGCAAAAAATGCATTCTGGATGAACAATAACCATCCGAATACCATCTGGACGGTGCGTTTAACGGCTGTCTTTAGTGCGTCCGAAAGGTGAATAGATACTATTCATCCCTGTTTGATCTAGCAACTTTGAAGCTTGATTTGACTACCTTAGAGCTCAATTCAGCCGATGCACATTAGAGGAACAATTGTAGAGCTTGAAGTCTTTTTTTCAATGACTTAAAAATCAGCTCAATTGGATATTGGAATGAAAAGATATGGCCAAAATGCCGAGATAGGTTGGACTTCTCATGACCGGTTTGCTTGTTTTAATCCCGCTTTGATCATTTTTTGCGTCTAAATGCCTTTGTTAGCTCCTATAACCTACAAAGCACACAAAAAACACAATAAATGAAATATGAAACTAAATTGAAACAATTAACTACAATCTAAGTCTAACAAGGTGCAAATTAAGAGCTTATGATTACACTTTTAGGGTGTAATCACACTTGAAAAGTTTGATTTTAGAAAATTTCTAATTTTGACAGTTTCAAATTAGGAAAGTTTTACTTTAGGAAAGGTCCAAATTGGGAAAGTCCCATTTTAGAAAAGTTTCGAATTAGGAAAGTTTCATTTTGGGAAAGTTTTCATTTTAGGAAAGATTTGATTTTGAAAATATTTGAATTGAGAAAGGTTTGAAATTTTGAAAAAAATTTAAAATTTGAAAAGATTTGGAAGTTTTAAATTTAGAAAGTCAAAATTTGGAAAGGTTTGAAAGTTTGAATTTAGGAAAGATTTGAAGTTAGGAAATCGGGAAAGATTTAAAATTAGAAAAGATTTGATTTCTATTTCCTAAAGTTGAAGATTGGATTTTATTTTCAAAAATAGATGATTTGATTTGGTTTCCTATTTGGAAAAGATTTTATTTGAATTCAAATTGGAAAGGTCTACTTTTAGAAATCTATCAATTTATATGACTTTGGAATTAGAAACTTTATAATTTGAAGTTAAACTTGAATTGGAAATATAGGATTTCCTATATTTTGAAAATAGTTTTGGAAATCTATAATTTTGATGCAACTAGAAAGTCATGATTTTATATGTGACTTGGACTTCAAAACAAAGAGTTTTTAAAAAGTATATCTTTGAGAAGAACTTTTAGAAAATGAATTTGCAAAACTTATTTTAGAAAGATTTGAATGTAAACTTTAGAAAGTCCCTTGAATATTTCACTTTCTTAAAACGACTCTAATCATTAGAAGACTAGAACCATTCTAGGGTTGTGATTTTGAAAAAGGATTTGAAATATGGACATTGATGATTACATTGAATGTAACACTTTCCTAAATGACCCTAACCATAGAATGGTTAAAATCATCTTAGGGTCGTGATTTTGAAAACAAGTTTGAAAAAGGTTTTGAATGCAAGTTTTGAAAGCAACTTTTAGTACAAGCTTGAAAACACATTTGAATGCATGATTATGATAATAACAATGCAATAAGGACATGAACATACAAGGTTAGGCTTCACCACATAATCAATAGAGCCGAACCCACACCATCTTATGTCGAACTCAATTAAAATCCTCGGCTTGGTTATTCCCTCCAAGGTTGTCCTAGGCATGAACCGGAAGGTCCCTTATTTCAAGCATGCAATAAGAGGTAGAAGATAGGGTTAGTATAGAGAAAAACCCAAATGGACTAGGAGGGAGAAGAGAGAGAGGGGGATTACATAAAAGCAAATAGAACCCTACCTTATCTTCTTCTTTGCTTTGATGATGGACTTTGCTTGGACTTTGAGTTGATCTTCAAGAACTTCCAAGGGCTAGACTTAACCTTCAATGGATGCTTAAAGGTAAGGATTTAAGTGTACAGATTGTATAGAGGCTAGGGTTTGATTGTATGGAAGCTTGAGAGAATTAGGATTTTTTGAGGGTTCAAAGAGGCAAAGTTATTGGAGTGATTTTGCGGACCCTGAATACGCAGGGGGTGACCTATGTTTATAGGTAGCCAAAGCTGGCTCACGTGCCTGTTACAATGGCGCCAGGCCAATATTTGGCTTAGCGCCAGTCCTAGTGGTGCAAGCCACTTAAGGAAGTTGTTTAGGGTGGCAAGAAATAGATCTTTGACTCTTGTAATGCAAGGCAGAAGATTTGGGCGCCTGTCCTAGTGACTATCATGCAATTTTTGGCTTGGCTTCACTAAAAGTAACTCTGAAAAGTCTGAGAATGATCCAAAATGCCATGGATGGATAGGAACCCCTAAAAGAGTGTCCTCGAGATAAACGACTTGATAACCAGAACCGGAGTAGTTGAAAGGAGCGACCAACCCACCAAGAGTAAAATGATCATTAGAACTGGGGGAACACTGGGATTGACCCAGAATGGTCCGTGATGAGGCTTGAAGGTTGAAAAAACTATTGAGAGTGTTCCGAGGGATTTTTGGTTTGATACCCACAGCTGGTGTGGTTAGAAAAGGCGACCGGCCCATCATGGGCAAAACGATCATTTTATACCAGGTTTACCGGAATGGACTCGGAATGATCCAAAAAGGTACTGGAAGGTTGGGAATGCTATAAGAAGCATACTTGGAAGGTAACCGATTTGATACCCAAAGCTGGTGTGGTTCTCGAAGGCGATTGGATGCCTTAGGGTAAAATGGTCATTTTGATCGGATGCTCTCGGAATCAATTCGGAAGCTACTAAAAGGGACTAGAATGTGCTAGATTATCTTTGATACAATCTTGAAAGGGTGGACTTACTGCTCTAAGGTCTTAGGTACTTTCATGAGAAGTGTGCAATAAGGGTCCAAGGGACAGTTTGGTCATTTTTTACCGAAATGGGCTAGTAGACAGTAGTATTAACCCTTCGAGTGTTTTTGTCACTCTGACGGTGTGTGACAAGTTGGTTTTCAAAAGAATCCCTTCCTTTGGTAAACGTGTGATGGCCAAGAGGCGTGTTCGGTCCTGTGACATAGGGGGTTTATTAGCATTCTCAATGTCGACTTGTGTGTGAGTATTTCCATTACTCTAACGGTTGCGTTATTTGCGAGTGTTTCCGTCACTCTGACGGTGTGTGTTCATTTCGGAGATTGCTTGATCTCAGGAAGCTATTGGATGGACTTATTACCTGAAGGATTAACTTTCTTAAAAGGCATGCCGAATCGCGAACATTTTATGTTGGTGGGCTAGTATGTGCCAGAAGTAAACCACTCTACCATCTCAAGGACTTGAGTTCTGTCCCGGTCAATGGATGTGAAGGGACTTATCGTTTTGAGATATTTTGTGCTTTCTCAATAAACGCGCTGTGCTAGATGGACTTATTGTCTGAAGGATTAACTTTCTCAAAAGGCGTCCCAGATTGAGCTTGATGGGTCTAGACTGGAATCTTAACTGGAATGGAGGTTGAAATATAGATATACCTTCTTTAAAAAGACGTGCCAACTAGAATTGGACCGAGCAATGCCCCCAACGGCATTTTGATCATTTTGCCTCTACGGAGCCTAGCGGGCCCGCAAAGCGTTCGATTTGACTAGATTGAGTTTGGAAAGCCAGTTTAGGCTTAAGTGTGCCCGTATCGGCTTGAATGTGAGTCCGGTCGGGCCGAAAATTGCCGGCCGATAAAAAATGGGGTGCTTAAAATGGTTACTATGTTTATATATTGTATGTTTGGCTCCATTTTATGCTCATCACCATTTTCTAAAAACCCTAACTATTTCTATTTCCATGTCATTCTTAAACTCCATATACAAGTGTTTTTCTAAAGATGGTTCAAAGAGTTGGTTTCATGAAGCCTAGGACTAAACCCTAGTTTCTAAGACTTAACTACCTTCTTTGCATTTTCATAGAGCTCTCTTGAGTTTTTGCATAAAAATGATTTCAAAACCACCCTCCAAAAGGGTCTTTCCATAATCTCTACTCTCTTAAGTTTTCATCAAAAGTGGCTTTCAACGTCTTATATTCTATATTGATTTTTAAAGTTTTACTCTATTGAGTTGTGTGGTTGGAATGGTTCCCATGGAACCCTCTCTTAAATGGTATCCCTATAACGACCATAAGAATCCTAAACCCACTAGAGTAGTTTTCTACATCCCCAAAAGTGATTTTCAAAACAACCCTCTTCAAGAAGAGTTCTCAAAAGTTCATTCTCTTTAGTTTGTATAAAAATGAATTTTCAATACTACCATTTCCATTTTTTATTTTCAGAAATTTTTCTCTCTTGAATTTTGTGGTTCGAATGGTCCCATGGAGTCCTCTTTGGAGTGATTTCCCTCAAATTGAACATTTGAACCCTTATTCTTTGGAGTGGTTTTCAACATCGTAAGAGTGGTTTTTCAAAACCCTTTTTTTCAAAAAAATGATTTTCAAAAACTCATTCTCTTTTGTTTTCAATCAAAGAAGTTTCCAAAGCTACTTTTTATATATTGGTTTTCAAAAGTTTCACTCTCTTGATTTAGTGGTTATAATGGTTCCAAGGCAACCCTCTCTTGTGTGGTTTCCAAATACCAACCATATAAACCCTACACTCACTTGAATGGTTTTCAAAAAATGGTTTTCAAAACACCCTTTCAAGTTTCATGCATAAAACCACTAGGTCCAAACCCTACTTCAAAACCATTAGGTCCAAACCCTAGTTCGAAATCACCCTCGAAAACCACCTTTCAAAACCCTAGATTAACTTGACCCAAGTTATCCAACTCTAGGATAACTTGAACCTAGTTGTTCAATCTTAGGTTAACCTAATCCAAGTTAGTTAACCCTAGGTCACCCAAACCCTAGATTAACCTAACCCTAGTTAGTTAACCCTAGGTCACCTTAATCCTAGGTTAACCTAACCCTAGTTAGTTAACTCTAGGTCAACCCAACCAACGTTAGTAAACTTCCAGGCTCCAATTCAAAAGCCCCTTTTCAAATGATCTTCCGATTCAAAACCATTTTCATAGCATGTTTTGAAAAACATCCTACTCTCTTGAGTTTTTAAAAATCAATTCCAAAATCTTTTCAAATGCTTCCATACTCTATCGTAAAATGTTTTTAAGAATTCTCTTAAACTTGTCTTGACTAAAATAGCTAGACACTAAACATTTTTCAAAAGCTATTTTCAAAATGCTTTCAAAAGCTCACAACCCTAAAGTGTCCCTAACCCTTTCATGTTTAGGGTTTCCAAGGGAAAGTGATACACCAAATATAACCATCAAAAGTTCATAATAGGGTTCTAATACCCTAATGCTCTACTTGAAACCCGGCTTTTTGGTAGAAAAGTAAAGAAAAGGAAAATGTGAAGGAAAAGAGAATATAAATACTCTTTATTTCTGTTCACTTTTCTATCACATTTTCCTTTTCTCACCAAAAATCCTATTTCCCAACGGTGCGTAAGTGTTTTCAAAAGTCACACCTTTAAGGCAATCTTAGTCATTCCATAATTAGGGCTTCCTAAGGAAGATGAGATATTAAGTAGGGTTTTTTAACCCCAACGCTTTTTCAAAACCCTAAGGGAAGTCTTTAACCGTTTTTCAAACATGTTTTTAAAATTCATAGCCTTAAAGGAGTTTGTCTCTCAATAGCTAATCCCTAAAAGGTGATAAGATATTCAACATACCTTTTGTAAGGTATTCAAAAAATGATTTTCAAAATCTTTTCAAAAAGTAAGTTCACAAGAGCTTTCTCAATCCAAACTCTATTTCGAAAATTTTCTAATCGACCTTCCAAAAATATTCCAAAAGTCTCTTAAGTTGCTTTCAAAATACCTCAAAACATTTTCAAGTTCTATTTTAAAACTCCCTTGAATTGCTTTTAAAAATTTTCATAACTTTTTCAAATTGCTTCCAAAAAACACTTCAAAAACATTCCAAGTCCTATTTCAAATGCACTTTCAAAAACCTTTCAAGTACAATTCCAACAATTCTTTAAAACACTCCAAGTCCTATTTCAAAGGTCTTTTCAAAAGTCTCAAGTTCCATTTCAAAACACTCTTAAGTTCTATTTCAAAACAACTCAAAGTCCAATTTCAAATCAAAACTCTCTTAAGTTCAAATTTCAAAAAACCTTTCAAGACTCCCACGAGTCTATTTTCAATCGGGCCCTCGCTCGAACTACGAATGACTTAATTATCGACAAATGAGATACATAGACAACCTTCAAATAGGTGTTGTCATTATCACATTTTCAAATCAAATCCCCTTTTCAAAACTTTCTCAAGTCAAATCTACAATTCCAAAACTCATTTCCAAGTCAAACTATCTTTCCAAAATCAAGTTTAAAAAACTTCTAATTCTTTCAAAAGCTTTTTTGCGTCATGCATTATTCATCCAAAAAATGATAACCAAACCCCTTTTTAAAAATTTTGCAAGTGGATAATAAGTAACCATTGATTCAAATGAGTGAACTAAAGGCGATTAGATATGTAGGTACCGAAAGGGTGGGGTAGGGTGATGATCTTAGGAGATCTTGCATACACGTAACCAACCCCTGGACTATAGATTTCTATTTTGAAGACCAAAACCGGAGTCACATTTTCAAAAGGGTTTTAAAACATTTCAAAAGGGTGCTAAAAATCTATTTTCTAAAAATCTTCTTAAGAAGGGCATTTTCAAAGCCTTTTTGAAAAATCTAAGTTTACTCTTCGGATTACACTTAGCTTTTAGGTGTCCTAGTATATCTTTATATATGTTTGGTGGCGACTCCTAATTTTTTAAAAAATTAGGAGTCAAGAGGGCTTGGTTAAAAATCGGGCCACGACACTCAAGTTTCTTAGAACTCTTGTCTTGAAATGGACATTAATCCATGAACCGTGTAATAAGTGCATGAGCAACATAATGATTGTAAATAAGCAGTTTAATAGACAAGAACAAGGAAATGTAAAGCGATCACTCTTTACTCCTTGATTTTTGAAATTGACGCGTATGTCTTAATTTCGGTAGAGGTTCGGCTATGCAAGGGATGCTACATGAGCATGAGGTTAGGTTTGACTAATGCTTCCTAGAAAGCCTAATTTTCGAATGTTCAAACCTCCAGCGTCCACCCCCGAAAAGGTAAACCCCATCTTTGGTTGGAGATTCTCGCGGGGAAATTATCTAAAAGCTGTTAGGTAAGACACAAACAGGTCATCCACTGACAGCCAATGTACTGTTCCCCCTTCTAGCTAAAGGATAGTACTGACTAAAAATGCAAGTACGAATGCACATGCTTGTGATCACACCATGTGTGTGTAAAATTTTCACAATTGGAGGAAAAAACCCAACAACACACATCTATCCTGTTTCATTCATACATTCATGACAGTTAAAGCATTCACATAAAGTAAAGTAAATGTGAACAACCGTTCACCAACAAAAGAAGTACAAAGAAGTAGTACTTTTCAAAAAACTCAATGTAAGATAAAATGGATGGTCAATGCAAGAGCATGAACATGGACATCAATACAAGAGCGTGAACATGGACATTAATGTAAGAACATAAATAATATACAATGAAATGTAAGTGATGACACTTGTTTGAAAACTTAATACATTTTTTAAAATTTTGAAAATAATGTTTAATTTTTACAAACTTATGACTTTTGAAAACTTTTGAACTTTGAACATTTTGAAAGTGGATAAAACTGGACCAAGTAACTGGAGATTCTAGGTGAGTGAAGGGTGAAGAAACATAACAATAGCCTAACCCTCTAAGTATCCTTAGTGAAGTCACTAGTTGTCACACCTCAGTTTTTACCTAAGCCCTCTTGACTCGTAAAAAGCATGGTACTCTCTCTGTTAGAATTTACCCTCCTAAAAGGACAAGTGCAACGAGGGTTTAAACTTGAAAACTTTCGTTTGATTTTGAATAAGGGCTTTTTAGAAAAATTTGAAGTTGCCACCTAACATGATTAAAGATTTGCTAGGTCATCTAAAAGCTAAGTGTAATCTGAAGACTAAACTTAAGTTTTTGCAAAAAGGTTTTGAAAATGCCCTTCTTAAAAAGGTTTTTAGAAATGCCCTTTTGAAAAGGTGACTCCGGTTTTTGTCTTTGAAACAAAAATCTATGATCCAAGGGTTAGTTACGTGTAGGGAAGGTATCCTAAGATCATCACCCTAACTCGCCCTTTCAGTACCTACATGCCTATTTACCCTTGGTTCACTCGCTTGAATCATCGATTATTAATATCCACTTTTATCCACTTAGAAAAGTTTTTAAAAATAGAGTTTGATCATCACTTTTTGGATGGATGATGCATAATGCATGTTTTTTACAAGATGTTTGCAAATAGGAAGTTTTAAAGTGATTTGAGATAGAAATTTTGACTTGATAAAAACTTTTGAAAAGAGAACTTGAGCTAAAATAAAGGTTATAACCGCACCTATAACTCAAGAAGTGTGCATGAAAATAAGCTTTTTGGAATGTTTGTAAGACGTTCCGAGGGTTTTTGAAAATGGCAGTATTTGCGCCAAATGATCGTGGTCTTCGGGAAGCGACCTCCTCAATCAAACCGTATCGATGGGAGATCTACCGGACAAGCTTCAGGGAATTTCGTGATTTTTGCATTTCTCTAGTTGTTTGATGGTGCGTTTTATCAAGTAATCAAAGAAAAAGTCAACCTTGGTGAAGCGTCTGTGAGACGCTTTGAGGGTTTTTCAAAGAGGAAACTTTCGGCCACGCGATCGGATGCTTCAGGAAGCAATCTTTTCAATCGAGCTGTATTGATGGAAAGACCTATGGAAAGGCTTTTGGAAATTTCCTGTTTCACACATTTCTCAAGTCATTTGACGGTGCGTTTTAATTAAAGAATTGAAGAAAAAGATAACCCTAGTGGAGCATTTGTGAGACGCTTCAAGAAGCTTTTGTTGACTTAGAGGTCTTTTGAGTCAAGGTACTTGCTTGGAAATTAACGGGGATGTTCAACGGGGTATCCCAACGAATGCCGGTTTGATACCTAGAGCCAGCGTGGTTTAGGAAGTTCCTGGGCCACTAGGGGCAAAACGGTCATTTTGACTTGAGTTGATCGAAATTAAACTGGAGTTGGCTTGAATGGCATCTTGAGCATGTTGGATTGTCAAGGCACGGTCAAAGAGGGTGGACTTACCGTCTCGAGGACTTAGTACTTTCTCGAGGACGTGTTGAGCTGCCTAGGGGCAGCATGGAGGGTGGTCTTACCGTTTTAAGGACTTTGTGCTTTCTTTTAAAACTTGTCGTGTTGGCCATTTTTCATCGAGTCGGGCTAGCAAGCACTGATGTTGACCTAGGTTATGAGTGTTTTCGTCACTCCGACAATTGTGACGAGTTGGTTTTCAGTTTTTTCTCCAAAAAATGTGCCACGGTCAAAGGGCAATTTTGGTTCCGTGACACTAGGTTGTTTGCGACGTACCCGTGTTGACCTGGTAAGTGTTCTCATCACTCCAACGGCTTAAAGGTTTGTGAGTGTTTCCGTCACTTCGACGGTTTGGTGTAGGTTTTGAAGACTGCCTGATTTCAGGAAACTACCGGATGCCAAGAGACATAACAGACATTCTACATTGGCGGGCTAGCTGGCACCAAAAGTGAACCATTTGGTTTGTAAGTGTTTCCATCACTCTGACAGCAGCGATTGGTTTCTGAGACCGCTCGGTCTTGAAAAGCTGTCTAAACTGCCCAAGGGCGTTTTTGGCTTGATGTTGTGACATTTTACTAAAAAATTGATTTGGACTATAGATTTTTGAGCGAACAAAACTTGGGTGCTTACAAACCCTAACTTAGAACAAATTAATTTTATTTATCCAATTAAATAACAATTAGAAATAACAAGCAAATAAGTGTTGCACTAAAATTATACCATTTAAATAATAAAATATTAATTTAAAATTTCAAAATAAAAAGATATGTATCAATTTATTAACCTTTATTTTCTATAAACGATAATTAAGACCATTACCAATATGAAAAAAAAAAAAAAATTTTTTCTTTTGCTCTTTCTTCAATTTTGTTTTTTTCTCTTTTTTCATTTGAAATTTTCTCATTGTATGATAGTAAATTGACATATATTGTTTTAAATCTTGACCATCGTATAAGAGAAGTTGGACGATTAGAATTTTTTTTATTTGAAATATATTTTACAATATATTAATGGATCAAGCTAGTAATTTCACACCATTGTGTGTTCTTCCAAAGCCTTCTACACTGTGTGAGAAAGATACTCTGAAAGTGTACAAATTATGTATGAATTTAACAATATACTAGTAGTATAAGAAGGAATAACAATAGTGGATTTCGTAATTTCTAGGCATTTATTTGTATTATAGAGATAAAGAGATTCTAGTAGTGTTTTTTTTTTTTTTTTTCATGTACATATTCTTAAAAATTTGAACTTTCTTTTCTAAAAAAAGGTACTCAAAATTATTTCTAATTAAAATTGACCACTTTTTTCTTAGCTTGTGAGACATTTCAATAGGTTAAGTTTTATGAATGCAAAGATTATTTTTGGCAAATAGTACATGATTAAGGAATTTTCTTTTGGCTGACCCACCTATGTCGTTTTCTCTTTCACATGGGTTTTTAATTTTTTATTCTCACCGTGTACAGTACTATAGTTTCCTCCCTTTCTAGTTTTTAATTTTTTTATAATCTGACCGAATAGTACCGTGGCACACATCGGAAGCATTACTTATATTTTTCAGTGCTGGTTAGATGTTTAAACTTCATACACATGTATTGTAAGCACCCCATTTTTGACCGCTCGGCAGTCTACACTCCGTCCAGACTTGTACTCAAATCAATATAGACGTATTCCAATCGAAACCAACTCTCTAAGTTTAAATCTCATCGCTTTGTGGGCCCACCAGGCCCAAATAGAGGCAAAATGACCAAAATGCCCTTAGGGGCATTGTCCAATTCCAATTCCAATCCCTCTCTCGAGACAGTTGATTCCTCAAGACGACAAAACTACTCCAATCAGGCACATCTTTCTGAAGACGGTAAGTCCCCTTTCCAACTCCAATCAGGCACGACTTTCTGAAAACGGTAATTCCCCTTTCCAACTCAAATTAGGCGCGTCTTTCCGAAGACGATAAGACCCCTTTCCAATTCCAATCCCTCTCTCGAGACAGTTTATTCCTCAAAACGGTAAATCTACTCCAATCAGGCACATCTTTTCGAAGACAATAAGACCCTTTTCCAATTCCAATCCCTCTCTCGAGACAGTTTATTCCTCGAGACGGTAAATCTACTCCAATCAGGCACGTCTTTTCGAAGATGATAAGACCTCTTTCCAATTCCAATCCCTCTCTCAAGACAGTTTATTCCTCGAGACGGTCTAGTGTGTTTTTCGAAGAAAATCACTTCGAAACTGTAAGTCCCTTTAAACCTGTCGGCCGAGATGAGACCCCAAGTCCCCAAGATGGTAGAACGGTCCACCTTTGGCATCTGCTAGCCCTCCAATGCAGAAATGTCCATTTAGGCACGCCTTCCCGAGATCAAGTAGTCTCGGAAATGATCGCGAACCATCAGAGTAGCAAAAATACTCGTAAACATTGCAACCGTTAAAGTAGTGGAAATACTCGTAAACAGGTTGATATAGGGAATTGCCAACAAACCCCTGTATCACGCGACTGCTGTCAGAGTGGCGGAAACACTCAAGACCCAGGTCAACACCAGTGCCTGCTAGCCCACTTCGATGAAAAATGACCAAACTGTCCATTGGGCCTTTTCCAACACGTTTTTCGAGAACACACCTGAGTCTTCAGAACAGTGAGTCCAACCTTCTAAGATTGTCTTAAAGCCAATCTCCCATGATTAGGTGCCTTCTAGTCAGTTTCGGGCCAGTTCTAAGACGCTCCGATCAAGATGACTATTTTGCCCCTAGGCATCCGAATGCCCCGGGAACCACACCGGCTCTGGGTACCAAATCAGTAATCTTATGAGATTGCTTTTTATAGTATTCTCAACCTTCCTTTACCTTTTCGAATCATTCCGAGTCAGTTCTGGCAAACCCGATACAAAATGACCGTTTTGCCCCTGGTGGGCCGGTCTCCTTTTCCGACCACACCGACTCTGAGTATCAAACTGGTAACCTTCTGATATTGCTTCTTATATTATTTTCAACCTTCCTTTACCTTTCTGAATCATTCCGAGTCAGTTCCGGCAAACTCGGTATAAAATGACTGTTTTGCCCCTAGTGGGCCGGTCTTCTTTTCCGACCACACCGGCTCTAGGTATCAAACCGGTGACTTCCTGAGAATGCTTTTTATAGTATTCTCAACCTTTCTTTATCCTTTCAGATCATTCTGAGTCAGTTCTGGCAAACCCGGTGCAAAATGACCATTTTGCCCCTAGTGGGCCGGTTACCTTTTTCGACCACACCGGCTTTGGGTATCAAACCGGAAACCATTGAGAATATTCAGAATAATGTTTTCAAATCTTGAGTCTTCTTCCGGGACAGTCCAAGTCCGTCTCAGCAACTTCCTGATCCGATTGACCGTTTTGCCCCTAAAGGCCCGGTCAATCCTTTCAACACATCCTATCCTCATTTTTCAAGACAAATACTTTCGGGACACTATTCTAAGTGTTCCTGCTCTTTCCAACCTTTCAGGTCATTCCTGGTCTCTCAAAATCATTCCCGGACTTTCCGGAGTCACTCCCAGTGAAGACAGGCTAAAAATTGCATGGTAGTCACTAGTACAGGTGCCCAAATCTAGTCAAAGATACGTTGTTTCCCGACCTTAATAGTTTCCTAATTGGCTGGCGCCACTCCTAGTGGCGCTAGAAGAATTTTTTTGGTCTAGCGCCACTGCAACAAGCGCCAGGTCTATCTTATTTCTATAAATACAAAGCCTCCTCCAACGTGAAGGAGGTCCGCAAACTCAATCTGAAAACCCTAATTTTTGATACACAGAGCTCGTATACTCCCAAAACCCTAACTTCTCTAGGTTTTCCAAACCCTAGCCACCAAACACTAAACCCTAAATCTTATACACACTCATACACACCACTACACACTTATACACAAGCCTCTAACCCTCCATTGAAGACTTAAATTGCTGCAACTACGAAGATTTGAAGACCGAAGACGAGCCCTCAAAAATCAAGACTGAAGTAAAGCGAAGACCGAAGAAAGCAAGGCGCACAAAATAAACAAGACACAAGGTAGGCTTTATATTTAAATTTTCGCATTTCCCCCCTCTCTCTTCTCTCTCCTAACCCACTTGGGTTTTCTCAATTTTAATCCCCCATCTCTTTCCCCCTTTTCTTTGCATGCTTGAAACAAGGAGACTCCCGGTCCATGTGTAGGATTAGACTATTGGAGGGTCACCATGTCGGGGGCTTTCCTTTAGGCTAACCGGAGACCACGTGGGTTCGGCCCCCTTGATTATGTGGTGAAGCATTAGCCTTGTATGTTCACGACCCTAAATTTGCAGTGTGCACATCATGATTCTTGCATTCTTCCAAAATTCGTTTTCAAAGTTATTTTCAAAATTGTTTTCAAACTTGTTTTCAAAATTGCATCAAAATCTCCTTTTCAAAAACTTGTTTTTAAAATCACAATCCTATGGTGATTCTAGCCTTTCCATGGCTAGGGTTGCTTTAGAAAAGTGTTACATTTAAAGTGACTTTTACGGTCCATATTTTCAAATCTTGTTATTTTCAAAACCACTTTCTTAAAGTGGTTCTAACCTTCTTATGGCTAGAATCGCTTTAGAAAAGTGAGACATTTTTATACATTCTAAAAACTCTCTTTTCAAAAGTCTATCTTCTTAAAAATCTCTTTTTCAACATACTTTCCTAAAACTCTCCTTTCCAAAGTTGTTTTCAAAAATTCCTTCCAAAAATCTATTTTTCAAAACTCCCTTTTTCAACTCCTTTTCAAACTTCTCTCCCCAAAATCCACTTTCTAAAAACACTCCCTAAAAATCTTTTCAAAAACTCTCTCCAACAATCTTCTATCAAAAATCTTTCTAAAAACTCTCTTCCCAAAATCTTTCTTCTAGAAACTCGCCTCTAAGATTTTCCTTCTAAAAATCTTCATTTCCAAAATGCACTTTCCAAAAATCCCTTTTCTTGATGCTCAAGTCAAGCCTTAGAGTTTACAATTAGGAAACCCTAATTTTCTTTCCAAAAACATGGTTTCTAAACTTGCCTTAAAACCTAGGTTTCCAAAACCCCTATTTTCTACATCAAAATTACATATTTTCAAAAACCTATTTTTGACGTCAAAACTATAGCCTTCCAAATCTAGGGTTTCTAAAACTTCTCCTTTTCAAATCCTTGTCAAATCAAATCTTCCATTTAGGAAACCAAATCAAATCTTCCCGTTTAAGAAACTAGATCCTATCCTCCGTTTTTTGAAACAAAATCAAACCTTCCTTTTTGGAAACAAAATCCAATCCCTTCCTAATCCAAATCTTTCGTAGTTCAAATCCTTCCTAATCTTCTACTTTCCTAAATCTTAAGTTTTCAAAACTTGAACATGAAAATCTTTCCTAAATTTTAAAACTCAACTTTCACATCTTTTCCAATCACCTTTTTCTTAATTCTACCCCTTTTCAAATCTTAACTTTCCAAACCTAAGTCTTCAAATCTTTCCTAAACTTAAACCTTTCCTAATCTCGAGATTTTCTAAAAAAACTCAAACTTTAAAACTTTCTAAATCCTAAACTTTCTAAATTTCAAATCTTTCCAAATCCAAAGCTTTCCAAGTTCAAAACTTTCTTAAGTTAAGACTTTCTAAATCTAAAACTTTCTAAATTCCAAACTTTCTTAAAACTTCAAATCTTTCCAAATCTAAAACTTTCTAAACTTAAAACTTTCTTATTATCAAAACTTCCTTATTTTCAAAACCTTTCCTCTTTCAAAACCTTTCTTAAAATGAAACTTTCTTAAATTCAACACTTTCCTATTTCAAAAACCTTTCTTAAAACAAAACTTTCTAATTTCAAAAGTTTCCTAAACCTAAAACTTTCCTAAGTCGAGATTTTTCCAAATTGGCAACTATCTTAACTCAAAACTTTCCCAATTCGAAATCTTTCCTAAAATGACATTTTCCTAATTCGAACTTTTCCTAATTTAAAACTTTCCTAATTCCAAAACTTTCCTAAGATGACACTTTCCTATTTCGAAACTTTCCTAATCTGAATCTTTCCTAAGTTCCAAGCTTTCCTAATCTTCCAAGTCCAATATTCAAGTCAATTCTTTTCCAAAATCTTTCCGTGTCGAATCCAATTTTTGTTTTCTAAGTCCTTAAGTCTAGGTTTCCTAAAACCAAGTTTTTCAAAGTCAAGTCTTTTCAAACCTTCCAATCAAAGTTCAATCTCTCAATCTTCCAATCCAATTTCCAATTTAATCTCTTTCTTTCCAATTAACTCTTCTATTTTCAATCGGACTCTTGTCCAAACTACGACTGACCCGATTTCTCCAAAAGGATACGTAGGCAATCTTCATGGGTGCAGTCACAACTTCTTTCAAATTCCAAATTCCTCCATATTTTCCGAATCTCAAATTCTACAATCTTTTCAAATCTCCAATCTATTTTCAAACTTCCAACTTCAAATTTCTATTTCTAAATCTCTATTTCTAATTTTTCAAACTTTCCAATTTCAAATCTATCCTTTCAAATCTTTCTTCTAAAATAAAATCAAATTCTTCGCTTCAAATCTTTTTCCAAATTTATTTTCTAACTCTCTTTTCTTGCACTTGGATATCATGCATCATGTTAGTTTCTTTTCAAACATTGTTTTTCAAAGTGGATAGGATTGGTCATTTATTAGTTAAAGACTCTCATAGGTGAATCTAGGGTAGATTGACATGTAGGTACCGAAAGGGCGGGGTAGGGTGATGGGTTAGTGCATCTTCCTTACACGTAATCAACCTCCGAACCTAGATCACTGCTTTCAAATACTAAAAACGAAGTTATTTTTCAAAAAGGGCTAAATATTTTCCAAAGATTGCAAAACAACCTGTTTTTCTTAAAAACCCTTTCTTGAGGAGATATTTGCAAAAAAAATTTTCAAAACCCTAAGTGTAGTTTTCGAATTATGCTTAGTTTTTAGGTGACCTAACTCACCTTAATCAAGTTAGGTGGCAACTCCAAACTTTTTTCAAAAGCCCTTAATTCAAACCAATTCTCAATTCAAACCTAGTCGCACTCATTCTTCTAGGAGGGTGAGTTCTAACGAGAGAGTATAGTATTTTTCTCACTTGTGTGTATATTCCTCGAGTGCGAAAAATCTAGACGCGACAGCTGGCGACTCCGTTGGGAACACTTAAAGGGTTAGACCGTAGTCATGTCTCTTTACCCTTCATCGATGTAGAGTCTTCAATTAACTTGGTTCAATCCTATTCACTTTAAATTTTCAAAACCAAATTTTCAAAATAATTTTAAAAAAAAACATGCATTTATTCATATTATCTTGTATTATGTTTGTCATCCACATACTAACACTTGCATCTTTGTTTTGTAGGTACACATTTTGTTTAAATTATATTAACTGCTATGCATGAATGTGACGAACAGGATGAATGGGAATTTTTGGGCTCTTTCCTCCGCTTTTAAAAAAATCACACACACGTTGCATGTGCACCTGCATTCTACATACTTACATTATTACCCTAATGTGACCTTTCTAGTTAGAAAAAGAGAACGGTATATTGGTTGTGGGCAAGATGCTGTGTCAGTTTCTTCGCCTATAGCCTCTTGATGGTTCCCCCGCTCGAATCACCAACCGATCATGGCACCACCTCGGGGAGTGGGCCTAGGTTTGAAGACCTAGGGACCGAGCCTTTTTAGGACGCATTAGTCAACCCTCAACCTCATGCTCATATAGACACCATACATAGCCAAACCTCTACCGGATTTAAGACACGAGCACCGTTTTCAAAACCATGGAGGAAAGGGCGATTGCTCTTACTTTCATTTATACCTGTCTATTCTTGCTGTTATACTGACTGTATTCATAATGTTATAATGCCTATCTAACTGCTCATGCATGCATGTTTACTTCAACTGTATTTTCTCCCCTTATACTCTATGCATCCATTTTCATGCATTCCATATTCCATATCAAGACAAGAGTTCCAAGTAACTCAAGTCACTGCATTCTCATGCATATGATAAACCCATTGAGAGTGACACCTAGTTCACTCTCTCTTGCATTAAACCTACCCAAACCCTAAGGGTTCCCATATAAGCCTTAGGACTCATGACATGCATACCAATCCATTCCCTTCCATAAAAGGGGCCCTAATGCCTCTATACTCATGGAGATAGGGTTGTTAAGAAGACAAGGGGCAACCAATCAGCAAGGTCTCTCAGCGACCTCCTCGACATCAAATCCAAGGAAGGCGAATCCGAAGACTCAAGAATAGTTTAGGGTTTTCCTTTGTAAAAGTAGATATGTGGAAGTCCAAAGGAAAATGTTCCCCCTCCCCCTATTAAAATGCATTTCAATTCTTTTGTATCTTAAACCCAAAATTTAATATACCTCTTTACTTTTATGAATGAATACATGGATGGCTGAAGGTTCCTATTTGATGGTAAGGTATCTGCATGCAGGGGCAAATCCCCTATCTCTAAAAGTGGGCCAATACATCACGATTAGTTTCCCTCTTAAATAGGGACACCCTAGGACATGCATTGCATAAAGTTCTCTAAAAACCATAAACTGACTTGCGATTTGTGTTTTTGTCTTCGTCTTTCTCCCTTTTTATTTTTCATTTACAGAGGTCCCCCTGCACTGAGTTATCATTGCTCACAAGAAAGGGCAACATCCACCTAGGGATCCCATTATCACCCGGCAAAGAGCATCACTAATGGCTGCTAACCCTGAAGAATCCTCTCAAGTCTCTCGAGAGGAAGTTAACAAAATGAGGACTAAGATGGATAAGATGCTCAAACTCATTCAAACTCTGGCCATGAAGGATGCTACTGCGATCCCGTCATCATCTATGACTTCATCCAAGGACCCTGAACCCGTTAATCTAAGGATCATACTTTAGTCTGACAATGCTGGGAGGACTAAGGAAGATGCCAAAGAGGTCAACACTGAAGAAGAAGAAACCATATTGCTTTCACCTATCATAAAGAAGGCCCCTCTAAACCCTCTTAGTCTGAAAATCCAAGGGTTGGAAGATTCGTTGCGAAGTCTCCATGGCCACGATACTTACGGGTTTACTTCCTATGATGAGCTCTGTTTCTCCCCTGACCACCCGAGACCTACTAGGTTTAAAATGCCCGACTTCCAGAAGTACGATGGTACCGGTAACCTCGTTGCTCATCTTCGTCTATATGCTGGACCGTTAAGTGGACATGGCAACGATCCGAAGCTCCTTATGCAACTATTCCAACACAGTCTCACAGGGTCTGCTCTATAATGGTTTGCTCGTCTGGACTTAAGGAAGATCACAACCTGGATGGAGCTAATCAATGCGTTCAAAGCCCAATACCATCACAACATCGACCTCACTTCCGATCGATGGTCCCTAATGACGATGAGCAAGGGTGAGAAGAAGAGCTTTAAAGCATACGCCCTAAGATGGAGGGAGGCTGCTACACAGATTAATCCCTTGCTGGAAGAGAAGGAGTATGTACAACTGTTTGTACATACTTTTCAAGGTATATTCTACGAAAAGCTCTGCACAAGCATGGGAAAAAGCTTCTCCGAGCTCATCATGCAGGGAGAGATGATAGAAAACGGCCTTAAGACAGGAAGAATTACAGATCCCTATGCCAAGACTGGAGAAAATACCGCCAACATAGCCAAAAAGGTGGCCACTACAAGGGGCACGATTAGGAAGGAAAGTGAAGTGTCTACCATCCTGCCTAGCCAACCACCCCAATACCGTCCCCCACTACAATCACCCTCAGTCCTACCCTTACCCACCTTGACTATGCCCGTTCCAAGCCCTAACTATGGTCCCGTTGGGGTATGACCCAACTTTAATAGACCTGCCTGACACATCCGTACCTTCAACGCCTTAGCTTGTACCCAAACCGAGGCTTACCATAACTTGCTGCAGAACAATATCCTGAAGCCCATACCTGCTCACCCACTGCCAAGTCCTCTACCCTCGAACTTTAATGCCGCCCTCACGTGTGAGTACCATTTGGGTGGCCAGGGGCATGATACCGAAAGCTGCTTTACTCTCAAACACAAAATCCAAGACTTGATCGACAATAAAACCATTGATCCGCAGCTGGTAAAACCTGCTCCAACCTCCAATGTGACCACTAACTCTCTGCCAAATCACACCATCAATATGATACTAGTAGAAATGGAAGGCGACGGAGAGTTCGACGAGCCCAAAGCCAAAGGTTATGAGAATGATTGGGAGGCCTATGAAGAAAACGACTAGGAGGAGGATCTCCCATTGTGCCCGATTTATCTTTATAACCCTAAGGAGGTGAATGATGCTTCTGAGTGGCCCATTGAGGAGCCAATATTTTCGAAATATGAGATGACCAAGAACACAACTATTGATGGATGGGGTGCTGAATTTCTACATCCAAAATATGCCACGGCGGAACAAAAATTACTAGAAAGCCCTTAGCCCACAACTAAGTATAACTATGAAGACATGGATTGGGAGCTAAAGGAGTCAAGAGAGCAGATGGAGCCGTTTGAGTTGGAAGGCGGGGAACTAGCCACCCTGTTTATAGAAGAACCTACTACAAAGAAAAAGGAGGAGACTAACAACCGCGCCAGCAGCATTAACATCTCCGGAGCTCTAGGAGAATCCTTTGCCTATCTCGCCTTGGCCGAGGATCTGGGTCGTGAATGGAGTATCGAAGATATGGGAATTGTTCCAAGACCTTACTGAAAAAGATGTCCCTTCAAAAGCGTACAAGAGAGGGGTGTTTTCACCCACTGTCTTTCTATCCCTTTTACTTCCTGTCTTTAAATTAATGCTTAAATTTTCTTATTGCTTAAGGACTCTATGCTTTCCATAAAAATGATAATAATAATCAAATGATAGTCCTTTGTTCACTGCTGCCATCTTATATGTCTCTCTCGTGAATGGTAACTACTTTCTACGCAAAGGGCATGGTGTATCTTATGGAATGATCCAACTTTAAGGGATGATAGCATGAGTTAACCACTCACCAAATGATCAGCTTTCCAGAGAGAGAGAGAATAAGGATGAGTGAGGATACTACCCAAAGGCAACATTTTCAAGACTCTGAAACTAAGCGATATGTGGCCAGTTTATCAAAGTGAAGAGGAGCCATTTTTCACTTCCCCACATATAAATAAAAGAATAAATAACTAAATAAATAAATGAATGTGTTTATATTCCTTTTGCTTAACCCCTAGAGCCTCGCAACAAACGAAGTTTTCTTTATCAACCCCGATCCAAGACTGTCCTCCCCACACTGGGGTAGACAATATTTGAGAACTCTAGGAATAGTGTCCACCCCCGCTGTGCTAAGGCCACAGTGAAAGCTCTATGGATCAAGCAATCTGGTTCACAGTGAAGAGAGGCCCTCATTTCATTTCCCATATAGTCAAAAACAACTCCTTGCCAAACCCGTTGAGCCACCAACTTTTTCTTAACAAAACCCCAACCTTGGGATCACTGCCCACATTGGGTAGATTGAACTGCCAAGGAAAAGGTCTAAGGAAAAATGGTCGAAGAATTATTCGTTTCATAAAAGAAAAAAAAGGACAACGTGCAGAAAAAGAATTGCCAAGGGGCAAGAGGCCAAGCAAAAAAAAAAAAATCCTTCAAGAAAAGGCTTGAAGAAAATCATGATTGAGTCATCTTCAAGAGCATAATAAGAGGAAGTCATGTTTATGTCAAAAAGAATATAGAAAGGGTGAGAGAACAAGGTCATCTTCACCCTGAGAAGTCATGTAAAAAGCAAGGAGAAAATTCAAAAGTGATCCTAGGTTACAAAGAAATCCAGTAAAAACAATAGATTCGAGCATTTACCCTTTCTTGCAAAACCGCGAAACCATGGCCTACATTACAACCTTATTAAAGTCCACTCTGATTGAAAATGGATTGCTTGATCTAAATGAGCTAGATACACTGCCAAAGCTAAAGAAGGATGCTAATCCTACTAAAAATAGTCAAGGATAGTATGGATCTAAACCCTGTTAGAAACAACATTGAATTTGAGCCTACATATCCTATCATTTCAAAAATCCCATAACCTAGCCTACATTATGGTCCTAAAAAAAGTCTCCTCGGATTGAAATGACTGGCCACTTATCGCTCTGCCAAAGGTCAGGCAAGCGGTCGCTAAAACCTCGAGAGTCGAGATTTTCAACTCAGTATCCCCATACACTAACCTCGAGGCAGAGAGCCGGAGACAATCAAAAGGTTGAGAAAGGTACGAAGTACTATCATCCAACCAAGGTAGGATTGAGTCAAAGGAGAGGCTAAACGCCTGAAAAGGAAGAAGTTATCATTCTAAAGACTACAAGTTTAACAGCTCTCTGTGTCATTCTATTAACATATTTTTAACATATGCATACGTTTGAAAAAATAATAATAATAAATAAAATAAAAAATAATCAGCAGGGGCTTTGCACACATAGGATATAACTCCCTGTAGAAATAGAAGTCTCCAACATCAACTCATGTAATAGATACAATAGATACATAACATCATCATCCACCACATGCATCGGATCATATACTTAGCTGAAAAGATCATAAATGCCTTTGTACTCTGGCAGAGCTCCTGCTGATCGGAATTTCTCATGAAACTGTTGCCAGTGTCGCTCTCCAAGATAGGACTCCGAAGTGTCATCACTGAGAAAAGCAGCTATCGACAGGGTCAACGAGACCAAGTACCGGACTGTTTCATAATGGACTGATCCAATAAAGGTCCACCAGGTCACATCCCTCGCCTCAATCAGCTCCAGGTTAGCCTGAAGCATCACAAAGTCGGTAATCTTCGATCGCTGGGCTACCCAGTCATGAGCCCACCTCAAAGCACGAGGATAGAGGTCATCCTCAACGACTGCAGGGTGATGAACGGGAAGGTATTCGTAACTCCACCAGACAAGGAAAGGCCAGAAACTAGTCATGTTGCCCCAATGGGAAGAGTTCCAAACCCGCATCGACCGAAGAAAGCAACCAAAAGAGAAGGACCCCCAATCCAGCTCAGACAGAGCTCCAAGATCAGCGACTATACTCACCAATCGAAATGGCACGAGCGACTTGTTGTTATCAGCTAAAGATGATGTACAAAACAAGTCGTCGTCTCATAATGTCCCGCCGGGTAAGCGATAGCTCAACAGCAAAGGTGCGGTCATCCTGACTAATCCAAGAGACTAGGAAGGCAGAACGTTCAAGAGGAGGCAAGTCCAACAGCAAACAGGCCTCGTCCCTACTAACTAAATGCAGGGTGATCTGCCGGCCGACAAAGGAAAGCCTTATGATGATCGCCCAATCCAAGGGAGTGGAACCTAACTCGAAGCTGACAAAGTGGAAGGTCCCAGTCTCTCCAAACCATTACTCAACCAACGCCAGTACTAAATGCCGATTTAGGCGGTTAGCCTGTAATCCCATGAAGGCGCCGAATTCGATCTCCGCCAAGAAAGCACGATATGATGGGGCAGCCCGCTGCATGGTCACAAAAACCTGATGAACAGCCCCTCTGAAAGCTGTATGTACCCGCGAAGGGGTCAAATGCTGTCTAGAGTACACGATGGGGCGATAAGCAAGATCCCCGAGTGGTGGGACATCCGGTATCTGTAGATCTTCCAAGTCAGCATCCGTTTGCCTATGCCTGGAGGAAGCTCTCCCATAACCGGTCACCTGATCCCCAAGGCCCAGTACCTCCTCCTCAGCACCAATCTTCTCTACGAAAGCCTGCTCAACTGGGGGAAAGGGGTCGACAGGTGGCCTACTCCTCCGACCACTCTGACTAGATGATGCCTGCCCAGTAGACCGTCGGTTGCCCCTATACCAACTAGAGTCGCTAGTGGAATCTGTCCGAGCCGCCTTCCCCGAGCGGCGTCTCCTCTCAGAGCCATCATCGTCCACATCTGCCATCCTGAAAAGGTAAGGCAAAGTAAGAGGTGTGAAAGTAACCATATATGCAATAAATAATAACATAATAAAGTAAAATGAAATAAACAACTAACACAAACAAAACAAATAAAAGATTTCAAATGATAAGTCAAAACAAATTTCCTACGTACACATTTTGATTTTCTAACTTCAAATCAAATCTCAAGGGTTTTCTGTCTTTTTCCCTCAAAAAGATTTTATTTCCAAAAAATTTTTTGAACTCTTTCCCTAATTTCTAAAAATTTCGGCAAAGTTTTGTTCAAAAATGGCCCCTACAACACCCATGACATCAACACAAAACACAAATTGTGCACTTCACAACGTTACAATCACATAACATCTGCACTCGCGCACACTTTTCAATTTTTTAAAATTTTCAAAACACGTATTTTATTTTTCCAATAAATCAATGGTTTTCAAAAATGCTTTAAATTTCTTCAAAATCATTTCAAATGCTTTTCAAAAATATTCCTACATTTTTCGAATTTTAAACTCTAAGGAATTTCATTAGTTTCTTGAGTTTTCTCATTTTCCTAAATTTTCTAAGTATTTTTCTATTTTTCAAAAATCAAAAATTCACCAAGTTTTCAAAAAAATCATGAAATTTCACACAGTTGTTAAACACATTTTTTTAAGGCACATTGCACAAAAATCTAGCCAGAAAACCCAATGCCCAAGCCTATAGGAACAAATTCACTATTCCTGCAGAAAACCCTCTTCGCGTAATCATGAAAAGTCACTCAAATTTAATCAAACAAGCACCAAAATGCAAAAATAACTTCACCATCATGTTCAAAACATATCAAAACATCAATTTTTACTATTCACATGGTTCAAACGAAATTCTACACATCAAAATCAACAAAAATTTGAAAACTCACTTTTTTGGAGTTCTTCGATGAAATCTTCTCTTTTGGCGACTTTCCCAGTGACGTGGTCTCCTTCCGGCAATCACCTGTGGTCTCCAAGAAGTGCCGTTTCAATGTTCAAGTCGGTTTCCCCGCAAACACTCTCGATTCTCAACAAACTCTTCAAAATGCCACAATCGTTCGAACCAGAAATTTTTCAAGTTTTGTTCCCAAGGGTGGCGCCACTAGCAGAGGCACCAAACTTCTTCTGCCAAAGGCACCACTCCTAGTGGCGCCAATGTCCAATTCTAGCAGCTTTGCCCCTTTCCTGCCAAATCTCATTTTCGAAGGCCTTTTTTGGCCCGATATCCATTTTCGACCTCCGTTGTTGAAAAATTCTCAATGTCCGTCCCTCCGACTGCCTCACAGTCAACATGGGACTCTAACTTTTATCGTTTTCTGCCTTTGACAAGTAAAGACAGAAAAAGAGGGGCAGCTGTAAGCACCCCATTTTTTATCGCTCGACAATCTACACTCCATCCAGACTTGTACTTAAGTCAATATAGACATATTCCAATCGAAACCAACTCTCTAAGTCTAAATCTTATCGCTTCGTGGGCCCACCAGGCCCAAATAGAGGAAAAATGACCAAAACACCCTTAGGGGCATTGTACAATTCCAATTCCAATCCCTCTCTCGAGACAGTTAATTTCTCGAGATGGTAAAACTACTCCAATCAGGCACGTCTTTCCGAAGACGGTAAGTCCCCTTTTCAACTCCACTCAGGCACATCTTTTCGAAGACGGTAAGTCCCATTTCCAACTCTAATTAGGCGTGTCTTTCTAAAGACGATAAGACCTCTTTCCAATTCCAATCCCTCTCTCAAGACAGTTTATTCCTCGAGACAGTAAATCTACTCCAATCAAGCACGTCATTCCGAAGACGATAAGACCTTTTTCCAATTCCAATCCCTCTGTCGAGACAGTTTATTCCTCGAGACGGTAAATCTACTCCAATCAGGCACGTCTTTCCGAAGATGATAAGACCCCTTTCCAATTCCAATCCCTCTCTCGAGACAGTTTATTCCATGAGACGGTCCGGCACGTTTTTCGAAACAGTAAGTCCCTTTAAACCTGTCGACCGGGACGAGACCCCAAGTCCCCTAGATCATAAAATAGTCCACCTTTGGCGCCTGCTAGCCCGCCAATGTAGAAATGTCAGTTTATGCACGCCTTCCGAGAAAGTTGACTTCTCAGGCGCTAAGTCCCCTCTTGTAGCTTCCCAAGATCAAGCAGTCTCGGGAATGATCGTGAACCATCAGAGTAGCAAAAATACTCACAAACATCGCAACCGTTAGAGTAGCAGAAATACTCATAAACAAATCGATATAGGGAATTGCCAACAAAGCCCTATATCACGCGACCGCCGTTAGAGTGGCGGAAACACTCAAAACCCAGGTCAACACCAGTGCCTGCTAGCCCACTTCGGTGAAAAATGACTAAACTGCCCCTTGGGCCTTTTCCAACACGTTTCTCGAGAACACACCTGAGTCTTCAAAACAGTGAGTCCAACTTTCTAAGATTGTCTTAAAGCCAATTTAGCACGATTAGGTGCCTTCTAGTTAGTTTCGGGCCAGTTCCGAGACGCTCTGGTTAAGATGACCATTTTGCCCCTAGGCATCCGAACGCCCCGGGAACCACACCGACTCTGGGTATCAAACCGGTAACCTTCTGAGATTGCTTCTTATAGTATTCTTAAACTTCCTTTACCTTTTTTGGATCATTCCGAGTCAGTTCCGGCAAACCCGGCACAAAATAACCGTTTTGCCCCTGATGGGCCGGTCTCCTTTTCTGACCACACTGGCTCTGGGTGTCAAATCGGTAACCTTTTGAGATTTCTTCTTATAGTATTCTCAACTTTCCTTTACCTTTCCGAACCATTCTGATTTAGTTCCGGCAAACCCGATATAAAATGACCGTTTTGCCCATGGTGGGCCGGTCTCCTTTTCCGACCACACCGGCTCTGGGTATCAAACCGGTAACTTCCCAAGAATGCTTTTTATAGTATTCTCAACCTTTCTTTATCCTTTCGAATCATTCCGAGTCAGTTCCGGCAAACCCGGTGCGAAATGACCATTTTGCCCCTAGTGGGCCGGTTACCTTTTCCGACCACACCGGCTTTGGTTATCAAACCGAAAACCTTTGGGAACATTCTGAATAATGTTTCCAAATCTCGAGTCTTCTTCCGGGACAGTCCGAGTCTGTCTCGGCAGCTTCCCAATTTGATTGACCGTTTTGCCCCTAAAGGCCCGGTCAATCCTTCCGACACATCCTATCCTTATTTTTCAAGACAAATACCTTTGGGACACTATTCTAAGTGTTCCTACTCTTTTCTGACCGTCCGGGTCATTCCCTGTCTCTCAAAATCATTCCCGGACTTTCTAGAGTCACTCCCAGTGAAGCCAGGCTAAAAATTGCATGGTAGTCACTAGTACAAGCGCCTAAATCTAGTCAAAGATACGTTGTTTGCTGACCTTAATAGTTTCCTAATTGGTTGGCGCCACTAGGAAACATTTTTGGCCTGGCACCACTGCAACAGGCGCCTGGTCTATCCCATCTTTATAAATACAGAGCCTCCTCCAGCGTGAAGGAGGTCCACAAACTCAGTTTGAAAACCCTAATTTTCGATACACAAAGCTCGTACACTCCCAAAAACCTAGTTTCTCTAGGTTTTCCAAACCCTAGTCACCATACACTAAACCCTAAATCTTATATACACTCATACACACCCCTACACCCATATACACTAGCCTCCAACCCTCCATTAAGGACTTGGATTGCTGTAACTACGAAGATTTAAAGACCGAAGACGAGCCCTTGAAGATCAAGACTAAGGTGAAGCGAAGACCGAAGAAAGCAAGGCGTGCAAAATAAACAAGACACAAGGTAGGCTTTCTATTTAAATTTCCGTATTTCCCCCCTCTCTCTTCTCTCTTCTAACCCACTTGGGTTTTCTCAATTTTAATCCCCCATCTCTTTCCCCCCTTTCTTTGCATGCTTGAAACAAGGGGACTCCCGGTCCATGTGTAGGATTAGACTATTGGAGGGTCACCGTGTCGGGGGCTTTCCTTTAGGCTAACCGGAGACCATGTGGGTTCGGCCCCCTTGATTATGTGATGAAGCCTTAGCCTTGTATGTTCACAACCCCAAATTTGTATTGTGCATATCATGATTCTTGCATTCTTCCATAATTCGTCTTCAAAGTTGTTTTCAAAATTGTTTTCAAACTTGTTTTCAAAATTGCATCAAAATCTCCTTTTCAAAAACTTATTTTTAAAATCACAATCCTAGGGTGATTTTAGCATTTCCATAGCTAGGGTTGCTTTAGGAAAGTGTTACATTTAAAGTGACTTTTATGATTCATATTTTCAAATCTTGTTATTTTCAAAACCACTTTCTTAAAGTGGTTCTAACCTTCTTATGGTTAGAATCGCTTTAGGAAAGTGAGACATTTTTATACCTTCTAAAAACTCTCTTTTCAAAAGTCTCTCTTTTCAAGCCTTAGAGTTTACAATTAGGAAACCCTAATTTTCTTTCCAAAAACATGGTTTTCAAACTTGCCTTAAAACCGAGGTTTCCAAAACCCCTGTTTTCTACATCAAAATTATATATTTTCAAAAACCTATTTTCTACGTCAAAACTATAGCCTTCCAAATCTAGGGTTTCTAAAACTTCTCGTTTTCACATCCTTGTTAAATCAAATCTTCCCTTTAGAAAATCAAATCAAATCTTCCCGTTTAGGAAACTAGATCCTATCCTCCGTTTTTAGAAACAAAATCAAACCTTCCTTTTTGGAAACAAAATCCAATCCCTTCCTAATGCAAATCTTTCCTAGTTCAAATCCTTCCTAATCTTCTACTTTCCTAAATCTTAAGTTTCCAAAACTTGAACTTGAAAATCTTTCCTAAATTTTAAAACTCAACTTTCACATCTTTCCCAACCACCCTTTTCTTAATTCTACCCCTTTTCAAATCTTAACTTTCCAAACCTAAGTTTTCAAATCTTTCCTAAACTTAAACCTTTTCTAATCTCGAGATTTTCTAAAAAACACTCAAACTTTAAAACTTTCTAAATCCTAAACTTTCTAAATTCTAAATATTTCCAAATCCAAAGCTTTCCAAGTTCAAAACTTTCTTAAGTTAAGACTTTTTAAATCTAAAACTTTCTAAATTCTAAACTTTCTTCAAACTTCAAATTTTTCCAAATCTAGAACTTTCTAAACTTAAAACTTTCTTATTTTCAAAACTTCCTTATTTTCAAAACCTTTCCTCTTTCAAAACCTTTCTTAAAATGAAATTTTTTTAAATTCAACACTTTTCTATTTCAAAAACCTTTCTTAAAACGGAACTTTTCAATTTCAAAACTTTCCTAAACCTAAAACTTTCCTAAGTCGAGATTTTCCCAAATTGGCAACTATCTTAACTCAAAACTTTCCCAATTCGAAATCTTTCCTAAAATGACATTTTCCTAATTCAAACTTTTCCTAATTTAAAACATTTCTAATTCCAAAACTTTCCTAAGATGATACTTTACTATTTCGAAACTTTCCTAATCCGAATCTTTCCTTAGTTCCAAGCTTTCCTAATCTTCCAAGTCCAATATTCAAGTCAATTCTTTTCCAAAATCTTTCCAAGTTGAATCCAATTTTTCTTTTCTAAGTTCTTAAGTCTAGGTTTCCTAAAACGAAGTTTTTCAAAGTCAAGTCTTTTCAAATCTTCTAATCAAAGTTCAATCTCTCAATCTTCCAATCTAATTTCCAATTCAATCTCTTTCTTCCCAATCAACTCTTCTATTTTCAATCGGACTCTTGTCCGAACTACAACTGACTTGATTCCTCCAAAAGGATACGTAGGCAACCCTCATGGGTGCGGTCACAACTTCTTTCAAATTCCAAATTTCTCCACATTTTCGAATCTCAAATTCCACAATCTTTTCAAATCTCCAATCTATTTTCAAACTTCCAATTTCAAATTTCTATTTCTAAATCTCTATTTCTAATTTTTCAAACTTTCCAATTTCAAATCTATCCTTTCAAATCTTTCTTCTAAAATCAAATCAAATTCTTGGTTTCAAATCTTTTTCCAGATTTAATATCCAACTCTCTTTTCTTGCACTTGCATATCATGCATCATGTTAGTTTCTTTCCAAATATTATTTTTCAAAGTGGATAGGATTGGTCATTTATTAGTTAAAGACTCTCATAGGTGAATCTAGGGTAGATTGACATGTAGGTACCGAAAGGGCGGGGTAAGATGATGGCTTAGTGCGTCTTCCCTACACGTAACTAACCTCTAAACCTAGATCACTGTTTTCAAAGACCAAAAACGGAGCTATTTTTCAAAAAGGGCCAAATATTTTTCAAAGGTTGCAAAACAACCTGTTTTTCTTAAAACCCTCTCTTGAGGAGATATTTTCAAAATCATTTTCCAAAACCCTAAGTGTAGTTTTCGGATTATGCTTAGTTTTTAGGTGACCTAACTCACCTTAATCAAGTTAGGTGGTGACTCCAAACTTTTTTCCAAAAGCCCTTAATTCAAACCGATTTTCAATTCAAACCTAGTCGCACTCATTCTTCTAGGAGGGTGAGTTCTAACAAGAGAGTACAGTATTTTTTCCACTTGTGTGTGTATTCCTCGAGTGCGAAAAATCTGAGCACGACAGGCATCAGCCTGACGGTCAAAGTGCGATGGATGAAGCAAGTGCAACTCACATTTCTCACGGCCATATATATGTACACAGTCAAAACTTTCAACCCACACACAATTAGAACTTTCAACCTACATACAGAAGCAAACCCACACAAGCTGCCAACACGAACCATAATGGCGAGTCACAATCTCTAACCCCAATCACCATGTTAGCACGAAACCGAATCTCATCCCATGACCAACAACCCCAATCACTATGTTAGCAATTTAATTCCACCACCTTCTATACCCAATCACAATCATCATTTTTTTTAAATATTATATAAGCAACAAAGCTAGAAAAGACCCACCTAGATCAAATTACATAAATTTTCCAGCATAGAAGATATAGGGGGACTAAGGGAGCTTACAAAGGCTTGAGAGGCTAACCAATGAGCGCATCCATTAGCTTGGCGTCGGCACCAGATAAACGACCATGAAGTTTGATCAAGTATATGAAGAATATCATCTATCATTGCTTGAATCTCCCATCATTTTTTAGCATTACTAGTCTTTAATAAGTTAATCAAAATGGCTGAATCTGACTCGATAAAAACTTGCTACCAGTAATATCTCTGGGCCATGACACAAGCGATACAGGCAACCCATGCTTCTATTGCTAGAGTTGATAAGACTCGAATTCAACCAAAATGAACATCAAGCATCCTCCCTTTAAAGTCTCTATCCACAACCGCAAATGTACCCAAGTTGTATGACCTATGGAAAGCCCTGTCACAATTTATCTTAATTGACGGAGTTGGGGGAGGAGACATCTTACAATAATACTCCCTTTCCCTTCTATCTTTCTTGTTCGAAGGACTATAGGCAGCATTGAGAAAGTCATGAGTTGCCCTTTTAGCTCTAGGAATAGTAGCCATAGGATCAACTAGGACACCATTGAAACGTAAATCATTTCGAGCAATCCAAATGGACCAAAAAATCTAAGCAATAAGAGCCAAAGAGTTCTGTCGCACCCAGATTTTTCGCGCCCGAGGAATACTCACCCAAGCGGGAAAAATGCTGTACTCTCTCGTTAGAACTCACCCTCCTATAAGAATGAGTGCGACTAGGTTTGAATTGAAAATAGATTTGAATAAAGGGCTTTTGAAAAAAGATTTGGAGTCGCCACCTAACTTGATTAAGGTGAGTTAGGTCACCTAAAAAACTAAGAATAATCCGAAGACTACACTTAGGGTTTTTAGAAAACGATTTTAAAAATATCTCCTCAAGAGAGGGTTTTTAAGAAAACAGGTTGTTTGGCAACCTTTGGAAAACATTTAGCCCCTTTTAGAAAAATAACTCCTTTTAGTCTTTCGAAAACAGTGATCCTAGGTTCGGAGGTTGGTTACGTGTAAGGAAAACGCACTAAGCTATCACCCTACCCCGCCCTTTTGGTACCTACATGTCAATCTACCCTAGATTCACCTATAAGAGTCTTTAACTAACTAATGTTCAACCCTATTTACTTTGGAAAACAATGTTTATAAACTAATTTAGCATGATGCATGATATGCAAGTGTAAGAAAAGAGAATTGAAAAAGAGATTTGGAAATAAATTTGAAAAGAATTTGATTTGAAAATAGACTTGAAGAGATGGAATTTGAAATTGGAAAGTTTGAAAATTGAAAGTAGAATTTTGAAAATAGAAAATTTGGAATTTTGAAAATAGATTGGAATTTGAGATTTGAAAAGATTTTGGAAACCGCACCCATGAGGGTGGAATTAAAAGTTTGAAAAGTATTGTGACCGTACCTATGAAGGTTGCCTACGTATCCCTTTGGGGGAATCAGGTCAGTCGTAGTTCGAACCAGAGTCCGATTGAAAATAGATTGATTTGAAGAGAGAGATTGGATTGGAAGAAAGAATTTGAATTGAAAATTAGATTTGGTTTGAGATTAGAAAAGGAGATTGGAAATTGAAATTGAGATGAAGATTGGACTTTGATTTGAAAAGATTGAATTTGGACTTGTTTTGGAAAAAGAGAAAGTTTAAGAAAACCTAGACTTAGGAAAGAGAAGAGACTTAGGAAAGATTTGACTTGGAAGAGTTTTAGGAAAGATTGGATTTAGGAAATGTTTGAATTAGGAAATGTTCGATTTAGGAAAGTTTTAGAATTAGAAAAGTTTCGACTTAGGAAGGCTTTGAATTTAGAATGTTTCAACTTTAGGAAAGTTTTGAATTAAGAAACGTTTTGAATTAGGAAAAATTTAGTTTAGGAAAGACTTAGAATTTAGAAAGTTTCAAGTTAAGAAAGTTTTGAATTTTGGAATGTTTCGAAAAAGGGAAGTTTTGAAAGTGGGAAGCTTTGAAAACAAGGGAGTTTTGAAAATAAGAAAGTTTCGTTTTGGAAAAGTTTGAAAAATGAAAGTTTTCAGTTTAGAAAATATTTGAATTAAGAAAGTTTTCAACTTAAGGAAGTCTTGAATTAAGAAAGTTTTGAATTTAGAAAAGTTTTAGATTTGAAAAGATTTTGAAGTTTTGGAAAGTTTAGAATTTGGAAAGATTTAGGTTTAAAAAGATTCAACTTAAGAAAGTTTCAAATTTAGGAAGCTTAGAATTTTAGAAAGATTTGAAATTTAGAAAGTTTAGGATTTAGAAAGTTTTAGAATTTAAATTTTAGAAAGTCTTGAAATGAGGAAAGGCTTGAGTTTAGGAAAGGTTTGAGTTTGAATTTAGAAAGTTAAGATTTGGAAAGGGGATTGAATTAGGAAGGGGTTGAATTAGAAAAGATTTGAAAGTTGAGTTTTAAAACTTAGGAAAGATTTTTATGTTCAAGTTTTGGAAACTTAAGATTTAGGAAAGTAGAAGTTTGGGAAGGATTTGAATTAGAAAAGAATTGGATTTTGAAACTTAAGGAAAGGTTTAAAGTTTAGGTTTAGGAAACTTATGGTTTAGGAAGGAATTGAATTAGGAAAGGTTTGGACTAAGAAGGGATTGGATTTGGTTTCTAAAAGAAAAGATTTGATTTTGTTTCCAAAAACGGAGGACGGGATCTAATTTCCCAAACGGGGAGATTGGATTTGGTTTCCTAAAGGGAAGATAGGATTTGGAAAGGGAGATTCTAGAAACCCTAGCTTTGGAAAATCGTAGTTTTAACGTAGAAAATAGGTTTTGGAAAGGTGTATCGTTCGAATGTGAAAACAAGGAGTTTTGGAAACCTAGGTTTGGGGCAAAGCTTGAAAACCATGTTTTTGGGAAGAAAATCTAGGGTTTCCTAATTGTGGGTTCTAGGGCTTGACTTGGGCTCTAAGGAAAAGGGATTTTTAGAAAGTGCGTTTTTAGAAATGTAGATTTTCTAGAAGGGAATCCTAGGGAGGAGTTTTTGGAAAGTGTGTTTTTGGAAACACAGATTTTGGAAGGAAATCCTAGAGAGGAAATTTCTAGAAGAAAGATTTTGGAAAGAGAGTTTTTTAGAAAGGTTTTTGGAAAGAGTTTTTAGGAAGGTGGATCTAGGGAATGTTTTTAGAAGGTGAATTTTGAGGAGAGGATTTTGGAGAGGAGTTGAAAAAGAAAGTTTTGAAAAATAGATTTTGGAAGGGAGTTTTTGAAAACAAGTTTGGAGAGGAGAGTTTTAGGAAAGGATGTTGAAAAAGAGATTTTTAGGAAGAGATTTTTGAAAAGAGAGAGTTTTTAGAAGGATTAAAAACGTCTCACTTTCCTAAAGCAATTCTAGCCATAGGAGGGCTAGAACCACTTTAAGAAAGTGGTTTTGAAAACAAAGGTTTGAAAATATAAACCAAAAGGCCACTTTTAATATAACACTTTCCTAAAGCAACCCTAGCCATGGAAAGGCTAGAATCACCCTAGAATTGTGGTTTTGAAAACAAGTTTTTGAAAAAGAGAATTTGATGCAAATTTCGAAAACAAGTTTGAAAACGGTTTTGAAAACGAGTTTGAAAACGAATTTTGGAAGGTGCAAGACTATGATATGCACAATGCAATCTGGGGTCGTGAACATACAAGGTTAAGGCTTCACCACATAATCAAGGGGGCCGGACCCACGTGGTCTTTGGTTAGACTAGAAGAAAGCCCCCGACACGGTGACTCTCCCATAGTCCAATCCTACACATGGACCGGGAATCCCCTTGTTTCAAGCATGCAAAGAAAGGGCGGGAAAGAGATGGGGGATTAAAATAGAGAAAACTCAAGTGGGTTGGAGAGAGAAGAGAGAGGGGGGAAGTACGGAAATTTAAATAGGGAGCCTACCTTGTTTCTTGTTTATTTTGCGCGCCGTGCGGTCTTCGGTCTTCGGTCTTCGGTCTTTGTCTTGATCTTCACCTTTAGTCTTCAAGGGTTGTCTTCAAGCTTTGGATGGCAGCTCTTCAAGTCTTCCAAGGATGGTTGAAGGTTAGGGTATGAGTGTATGGGGGTGTATATGAGGCTAGGGTTTGTGTAGGGTGGCTAGGGTTTGGAAAACCTAGGGAGGCTAGGGTTTTTGAGGTGCTCGAGCTTTGTATATCGAATTGTGTGATTTCTAGGTTAAGTTTGCAGACCCCTTTCACGTTGAACGAGGCTCTGTATTTATAGAGGGAGGACAAGCCTGGCGCCTGTTGTAGTGGCGCCAGGGCAAAATTTATACTGGCGTCACTAGGAGTGGCGCCAGGCCATTTTTTGGCTTGGCGCCACTGCTAGTGGCGCCAGCCATTTAGGAAACAATTAAGGTCGACAAGCAACGTATCTTTGACTAGATTTGGGCGCCTGTACTAGTGACTACCATGTAAACTTTAGCCTGGCTTCACTAGGAGTGACTCTGAAAAGTCCAGGAATGATTTGAAGGAGCCAGGAGTGACCCGGAAGGCCGGAAAGGAGCAGGAACACCTAAAATAGTGTCCTGGAGGTATTTGACTTGAAAAGTGAGGATTGGATGTGTCAGAAAGGTTGACCGAGCCTTTAGGGGCAAAACGGTCAATCGGACCGGAAAACTGCCGGGACAGACTCAAACTGTCCTGGAAGAAGACTTGGGATCTGGAAACATTATTTAGAATGTTCCCAGAGGTTGCCGATTTGATACCCAGAGCCGGCGTGGTCGGAAATGGAAACCGGCCCACCAGGGGCAAAACGGTCATTTTGTACCAGGTTTGCCGAAACTGACTCGGAATGGTCCGGAAAGGTAAAGGAAGGTCGAGAACACTATAAAAAGTATTCTTAAGACATTACCGGTTTGATACCCAAAGCCAGTGTGGTCGAAGAAGGAGACCGGCCCTCCAGGGGCAAAACGGTCATTTTACACCGGGTTGGCCGGAACTGACTCAGAATGGTCCGAAAAGGTAAAGGAAGGTCGAGAACACTATAAAAATTATTCTCGGGACATTACCGGTTTGATACCCAGAGCCGGTGTGGTTCTCGGGGCGTTCGGATGCCTAGGGGCAAAATGGTCATCTTGACCGGAAAAGGTCCAAAAGGTAATTTGGTCATTTTTCACCGAAGTGAGCTAACAAACATAGGTATTGACCTAGGTTTTGAGTGTTTCCGCCACTCGGACGGGGTTGAGTATTTTCGCTACTCGGACGGGGTTGACGATTTGAGAGTATTTCCGCTACTCTAACGGTTCTGTGAGTATTTCCGCTACTCTAACGGTTCTGTGAGTACTTCTGCTACTCTAACGGTTGAGTATTTCCGCTACTCGAACGGCTCCGTGAGTACTTCCGCTACTCTAACGGTTGAGTATTTCCGTTACTCGGACGGCTCTGTGAGTATTTCCGCTACTCTAACGGGTCTATGAGTATTTCTGCTACTCTAACGGGTCTGTGAGTATTTTCGCTACTCTAACGGTTTTGTGAGTATTTCCGCTACTCTAACGGTTTTGTGAGTAGTTTTGCTACTCGAACCGTCTCGAGGAATAAACTGTCTCGAGAGAGGGATTGGAAAGGGGTCTTACCGACTCCGAAGAGACGTGCCTGGGTTTTAAGTGTTTCCGCCACTCTAACGGTTCTGTGTTTCTGCCACTCTGACGGTTTGGTGAGTGTTTCCGCCACTCTAACGGTTTTGTGAGTGTTTCCGCCACTCTGACGGTTTTCTGAGTAGTTTTGCTACTCGGACCATCTCGAGGAATAAACTGTCTCGAGAGAGGGATTGGACTTGGAATAAGAAAGGACAATGCCCCTAAGGGCATTTTGGTCATTTTGCCTCTATTTGGGCCTGACAGGCCCGCGAAGCGATGGAAAGATGAAATTTGGACCTAGAGAATTGGTTTCGATTGGAATATGCCCAAAATGACTTGAAAATAAGTCTGGACGGAGTATAGACTGCCGAGCGGTCAAAAATGGGGTGCTTACAAGTTCATGTCAAAAAAGGGATTTGAGATAATAGAATGAAACCATTCAACCACCGATCCAATGGAACCTCTGTCAATCTTATAAGTTAGGCCACTTACGAACCATATTAGATTAGTCCACCTACATCTAAAAAAACACATGTTCTACATATTCTTCTTCCTCTTTATAAATGGCACAAGTGGCATCAATGGAGCATTTACACCTCGCAAGATAGAGTAGCTAGGGCATTACACAGCACTGTCCATAAAAATTGCCGGACTCTTGGGAGAACCAGGACATGCCAAAACTTTTTCCACACTTCATCTAGGAACTGCCTGGATGAACTAGGCCTCTATTTCTTAGACTTGATTGCTGAAGAGTAAGCCAGAGAATAGCCGAATTTAACATCATAGATGCCTGAGGAATGAAGGTCCCAAACTAGAGAATTACATCTTCCCTCCAAACTTTATATTCAGGATGAATAAGATCTATCACCTTATTCATAGAACAATTCAAGAACCTATTCGTCCTGATCTTGAAATTACTCAATCCTGGCACCCATTTATCATTCCAAACATTGATTACTGATCCTAAAGAAACATTTCACTGAGCACCTTGTATAAGCAGATCCCTTCCTTCACATAAACTAGACCATAACCATGAAGAGGAAGCTGCTTTCTTAGCCTGCAGAGGAGAGGTCGCATGAAAGTAGATTCCTTTCAAAAATTATGCCCAAAGCTGATTTTGATTTTGGATTAGCCTCCAAAATTGTTTGCCAAGAAGAGCTTTGTTGAAACAAGAGAAGCTTCTAAACCCCATACCTCCTTTACCCTTGGGAACTGATAGGGAATCCCAATTTTTTAAGTGAATTTTCCTCCCATTACCATTCTCGCCCCCCAAGAAATGACTAGCCAGAGAATTGAACTGATTGTAGAGGGATTCCTAGACCTTAAAGCAGATCATTGCATAAGTAGGAATAGCTTGAGCCACTGCCTTGATAAGAACTTTTCTACCAGCCTGAGAGAGAAGCTTATGTTTCCATCCTTGAAGCTTTGCGAATATGTTGTCTCTAATAAAGGCCAAGGCCTCTTTCTTTGATCAGCTTAAAGAGCTGGGAGACCAAGATATTTGGCTTTAGAATCCATAACTTTCATTTTATACATTGAGTAATACGGTCTCTGGTTTCCAATGATGTGTTAGGAGAGAAAAAATCTCTGACTTTTGGTAATTGATGCTTTGCCCAGAGGCTTTACAAAAGGAGCTTAACAGCTCTTTAAACCTCAAACACTCATTCAATCTAGCTTTAAGGAATATAAGGAAATCATCTGCAAATAACATATGGGATAAAATAGGGCACCTCCTCCTGATTCTAATACCACATAGCTCCTTAAAAGCCACTACTTGGTGGATTAGAGCTGAGAGAGCTTTAGAAACCAGTAGGAATAGGTAAGGGGAAAGAGGATCCCTTGTCTAAGACCTCGTTGAGGCTGAATAACACCTATCTTACCCCCATTAACCATTACTGAATAACTCACTGTAGTTACACATTGCATGACCCAGCCTATCCATTGAGTAGCAAACCCCATTTCCTTCATTATAGCTTCCAAAAAGTCCTAGCTTACTCTGTCATAGGCTTTATTCAAGTCTAGCTTGACAGCCATAGCAGCATTAGCACCTCTTTTCTTATGTTTCAGAAAATGAAAAGCTTCATGTGCGATGATGATATTGTCTTGGATTTGCCTCCCTTGCACAAATGCAGCCTGTTCCTAAGAAATAAGAGAGCTTATGAAGGGTTTTAGCCTGTTAAATAAAATTTTAGAGATAATTTTGTAACAAAAATTACACAGGCTAATTGGTTGAAATTGACAAATGGTTTTAGGGTTCTACACTTTTGGAATAATGATAAGATTGGTTTGGTTGAGCTCCCTAAGTAAGAAACCATTGTTAAAGAAAGCTTGAATGGCCTAACATAAATCCTTGCTTATAGAGTTCCAATATTTTTAGAAGAAAAGACCAAGAAAGCCATCAGGACCTAGGGCTTTCAGGGGTCCAAGTTGGAATGCAGCCTCCCTAATTTTTTCGTCTGAAACTGCTTGCACAACATTAAGTTCATATCCAGTGAAACTATTGGTTCAATGGTCCTTAAGACCCCAGAAAAATCTATGAATTCACTAGCTTCAAAGATTTTCTGAAAGTGGCCCATGATGATATTTGAAATATCAACTAGATCTTTCCATGTTCCAAAATGATCTTTTAGCCTAATAACTGGATCCTCTGCCTCCTTTGAGTTGCAATAATATGAAAAAAAAATTAGTGTTGCAGTCCCCAAATTTCAAATAATGCAACCTAAATCTCTAGTGCCAAAACATTTCTTCATTTTCCCATAGCTTGTTCAAAGACTCAACAAGCAGATCTTCTTCTTTTGTAGACTCTATTGAGTTAGAGTAAGATTGCAGATAATTGATCTTTTCCATAGTTTTTGCAAGTTTGAGTTTAATTGAACCAAACTTGTCTTTGTGCCATAAATTCAAACTGGTTTGACAATTCCATAGGTTTCTAGCTACTATGAACTGATCTAATCCCATAACATTAGCACTTCAGCTCTTGTTGATGACTTCTTCACATTGAGCTTTCAAAGTCCACATGGACTCAAATTTGAATGGTCTTTTAACTTTCTGCACTGGACATATTAAGAATTATGAGGCAATGGTTAGATCCTATAGTAGGACTGTGGACTACCAAAGCCTGGGGGAAGAAACTATGCCAATTTGCATTAGCACAAACTCTATCCAGGCGTTCTCTGATCTTGACTTGACCATTATTTTTTTGTCTCTATGTAAAACTTTACCCTTTAAACTCAAGATCCATCAATTCGCTGTCATACAACATACTATTAAAGGTAGAGATTCTGGACACCTTAGGGGATTTGCCTCCCTGTTTTTCTCCTGGATTTGCCACTTCATTAAAATCTCTAATACATAACCACAAAAGTAATTCCCACCTAGCAACATCTCTGAGGCAGTCCCATAATAAAACTACGCCTCCCTATTTTTCTTAAGTTGTTTGGGTGGCTTCACTGGCTTGGTAGGGGGGGAGAGAGAGAGAGAATGGGGGAGGAAAGATATATATATATATATATATATAAACATCTGTATACATGATACAAATAAATATATTTGCAGTATATATACACATATACACCTTTGACTTTGTTTTTTAGATATTCAAATCATCAATACAATGTGGTTGATTGGAGGATGTGGTGATTATGGTTGCTGTCATAGGGTTCTGAATGCTAGTGGTTGGAGGGTTTTGAGGTGGGTAATTGTAGACTTTGCACAGAGAGAGAGAGAGAGAGAGAGAGGATACAATGGTAGGGTAGCAGGTGGCATTGGGTTTGCAATGGAAGCCATGGTATCATAGAAGGAAAGGAGGTGGTGGGTTTACAATGGAGTGAAGGGATGTGGCGGTTGGTGGGGTTGCCAGAGTAGGGTTGTAGGAGGCTGGTCCTGTGGGGGAGAGAAGACAGATCAAATTTGAGGGTGGAGAGGAGAGAGGAGGGAGATACAAGGCTACCACGTGGCACCCTAAAGGAGCTTATGATAATGAAATAGTTTTACTTGTATAATGCGACGCATGTCAATAAATTGTGGTGGCAATTTAATTTGACACTTTAAAATAAGCTTCAAAAGAGTGAGGGTAAGAATGTAATTTAATAGTCTCAATTAGTATCATTTTTTGACAAACTCTGATAGGAGAGGGTAGTGTAATTTTTAAAATATGAGGGATATTATCTCACATTTTAATAAACTTCCTTGTCAGTGTAATTTACCCTTTTTTTTTATTATTGCTAACTAGTGCAGTGGATGCTAATCTCTTGACTCGGGCACTATGAATACATTCCAAAAATGGTGAATTAAGTGTTGAGTAGAGTGACAAGTGACCATCATATCATGCTTTAGTCAAATCGATAAGGTCTCTAATTTATTTTTCTGCAATTTATTTTTTCATTGTTTTATTATTTTTCTAACACAAACAACCTAAGAAAGGGATTTAATTGGTAACCAAATGCTAAGATGGCCCTTTTAACATGTCAAGTCAATGATAGAATGTGACTAAAAAGTATGACAATCACGCTATGTTTGGATCATGAATTTAGTAAAAAAAAAATGATATGAAATTACACCATATATTTAATTGTTAGAAAAAATAAAGATAAAGAATATCAAAATGAAATGAGCAAGAATTTGAAACCTCTCATCTTCTCTTTTCCATCTCTTTTACTTTTTCTTTTTCTTTTCCCTTGATAAATCCGAATTCTAGTTTCATTGCCAAAGAGAAGACTTTAGAGCTAATTAATGTCGTTCGAGGATGTGCTTTGAAAGTCAGCAAGTGAGGTAGCCTACTAGAGGTGCTCACTCCTCAGACTTGGGGGACATTTGGTACAGTTTTTTTCTAGTATTTTTATATTTTAAGCAAAAAAAAAATAATAATTTTTTAAAGCTTTTTTGTTTATCTTTGTTTATAAAGGCAAAAAAAATTAAAAAAAATTTAACTTTTCTACTTATAAACCAAAAAAACAAAATAAAAAAATTACATTGAAGATGTACTAAACGGCCCTTAGCCTAGCGACAAATCCACTTTTCTTCTTTGGACTTCACTATGAACCAGCGCCGCCAGAGCTGCCGCATTCCGAGGAACCTTCAAGCCAAGCGCTGAGAAGATGTGCATCTTTGGGCTTCAACGTTAAACCAGCGCCCCCAGAGTTGTGGTTTTTCAAGAAACCTTGGAGCCATAATAAGTCTCAACGGTTGTTTTAAGGTCAATTTTGTCAATTTCCAAAAATATTATCTTAAGTAGCCCAATAAAGACAGGATGAAATATAAACCCAGAAGTCTAAAGTTTCAAACTTAGCAATTCTTTTTTGGTCAGACACTGTCTTAACAAAAGCTACAACAAAAAATATATATATACATTGTTTTGACAAAAATTACATTTTAAATGGCAAATGACTCAATAAATGAAAGAAAAGAAAGAAATGATGATGCTAATCAACAGTTTTTAGGCAGAGTCACAGTTAGAACAATGGTACTTTATAACCTGTTTGAAACTTAGAGAGAGAAGAAAAGAAAGAAAAAAAATACCATTTTACTTTTTCTTTTTGTTTGATTTTAAAAAACATAAAAAAAAAAAAGTAGAGAGAGAAAGAGAGATCAATTTGAAAAAAAAAATTCATTTTGTTTTATTCTCTTTGCTAACAAAAGCAAAAATAAAAAATAAAAAAACAAATAGTAAGTTTTTCTTACTTTTCATCCCCTTCTCTCTATCAAGTTTCAAGCAGATAGAATTATTGATACACGTTCCGGAAAAGTTGAGTGTCCTTTGTGTTGCCAATAGCATCCGACATCCCCTGACCCCTTGTTTGTCCAGTTACCTAAACATCGAGTCACCGCACTGGCTCCATGTCATCACAAATTTATTTAAAGTTACTTGTGGCATCAAATAACTACAACAAAGATATCTTGCTCACCGTACTCTCAAAAATAAAAATATTACTTATACATAATAAAAATAATAATACATTTATTAAGCATAATAAATTTATTAAATTACAGTATATCTTCATTGAAGGGCAACATTTTTACTAACTTGATTACATGTTGTCAATTTTGGCGTTGCAAACAATTTTCGCATTGGTATTTGACTAGTGAAAGAATTAATTGAAAAGTTTAAGAAAAGAAAATATCTAAAATCTGTAAGATTTAAAAAGACTCCCGAAAGAGAGATACAGAAGGCTAAGGGAGTTTTTATAAAGAGAGAGAGAGAGATATTTAGAGAGAGAAAGCGAAGATTATGAATATATGAATCGTACCCGAAAAGAGAAAGACTGTTTGAATTTTAAAAATTTTTACTTTCTCAGTTCACCTTTTATTTCTCCCAATATAAAGTACCACAAAAATGGAACCCATTGATGGTGATCTTTTTAGGAAGGAAATTGGAAGTGAAGGAGAAATTGTCAAACGATTTTAACCATATGTTGTTCATAAAACTAAACTACAGTTGTTAGATACAAATGTGAGAGAGACATTTTTAAAAAATAATTATGTTTCATTATATAGATGTTTGATTATGATTTCAGTTCCTAATATCTGTTTTTATTTTTTGAAATTCGTTAAAATCACATTTAGCAAATTAATTTTGAAAACTATTTTCATCGAAATCTTGTTTGGTAAACTAGTTTTAAAACTTGTTTTTAAATTTTTTTTTAAAATACAGTCAAGCATTTGGGACCCAAAAAAAAAAAAGGGATTTGTGAGTTTTCAAAAGTTTCGATAGTCACATTTTTCTTGTTTTTGAGAGCACAAAAAATGAGAAGTTTTTATTTTTTATTTTTTGTTTACGAAAACACAAATAAAAACAGAATCATAGACAAACAAAGTTCACCAGAAAAGAGAGACACAGACAGAAGTAAATTGCGTCATATATCATAAAAATGCCACTCAAAACATTATACAGATCTCTGGAGTCACTGGAAAGCCCATCACGTATAGATTATCGTATGAGTATAATATCAGGTGGCCCAGATTTTGTTTGTCCAACTTCTTGTTTTGTTATCAAACCTAAATATTGTCCGAGTATATCAAAACATGGTGTATGCTCGATGATGGTTTGCTTTCATCAATTAAAATAACTAAACGTAGCTAATACAGAAGCTTGACGCAATTGTCAAAGTTCAGGTTACACCGAACCACTGACATGACTTTATATATAAAAATGTGTATATATATATGTATAAGCTGGCTACCTATTACATCGAGCCCTTGCACATACATGTAGGCCAATTATATAATTAATTACAACCACAATAGTAGGCATTTCAAAAGAATGTCAATCACTAATCCGACGGGTTAAGTTATAACTCACGTTTTTTCGGAGAGAGTAGCGGGGTATGGAATGTTTTGGCCTCACCCAAACAGAAAAGTTACACTAGTTGTTCCTCATTATTCTTTTAGCGCGCAAAAATTTTTTTTTATTAATTTAATGGCTTAATCACAATGAGTGACCCATTAATCGTCTGGTCCTCACACAATTAAGAGTTATAAATAGAATCAAATGCTATATAATGCATTCAGTTTTCAATGCAACTATCAAATTAATGACATTTAAAATTTAAACTCTTATAATTGGCCAAAACTACCTTGTAGCATCATTAACATTAATAAGTAAAAAATTTTAATTATATCCTTTGCATGATAAAATTAATTATTAATTTATAATTGTACGATTATATAAACCTCTTGTAGTCTTCATCTTAAAAAAATATATTTACATACATACATACATCTATATTTAAAAGCATGACTTTTATTTCATATTCACCTATTTATTTTATTATTTTAATTTTTTTTCTTCATTCCCCATTAAAAAATTTATAGGGATTTATAAGGCAATCATGTTATGCAATGGAATTAATTTAATTTAATTATCTTAAATTTTTTTTATGGTTTGATTGGATTTGATTTTTATTTAAAATAATTTAAAAAATAGATAAACTTAATAAGGGTATATTTGGTATTTAAAATATACAAGACAAGATAAATGCTGATTAATACATTAACTCTATCTTTAACATATGCCCCTAGGGCATATGTTAGCATTTACCTTTCATAAATACTTAGTTAAAACTTAAGGGAAAAAAAATGTATAAAAATTAATCTTTCAATTTTTCAAAGTATTTTTCTTAAATTTTTCAAGAGCTTCCTTTACCTATATCAAGAGTTTTCTAAGCATTTTCTCTGTATTTTTTAAAGGTTTGCTCAAAATTTTCAAACAAGTTTTATACGTGTACCAAAAACACATTTCCCCATAAACACGATTCCTCCTTCTAAATGAGTTTTCTAATAACTATGGTTTGAATAAGAGCCTTTTACTTCATAATAAAATGTCTATCGTAATGACTTTTAATTATAATACTGATACTATCACATCATTCTAGTGGAGTTTCAATACAAATTTTTGTAAGAATGGCACTTTCCGTCAATTACTGAGTGTAGCAGTAAAAGAAAAGAAGTTAAATGCACTTCTACATATTTAAACCTGATTATTTTAATTAGAAAAACTATATTGCAGATCACTGTAACTTACCATCTCCAATTCAACTCTTTCGAAATAAACCAAGCACTGAGCTCAAATTTGGCCTGTTTTATTTTAATTTTTTTGCCTATAAGTAAAAATAATAATTTTTTAAATTTTTTTTGCTTTTATAAGTTAAGATAAGTAAAAACAAAAAAAAAAAAAAAACAAAGAACATAAAAGGAAACAAATTTAACTCTTTTGCTTGTAAGCCAAAAAATCAAAAGCTATACCAAACAAGTTCTCAAAAATAACAATTTGGCCGCAATTTCTTCATCACGAGAGGTGTTTAAGGTATAACTGTTCAATTTGTTTAGGGGTGTGTTTGTTTATAAGTTTCCACCAAAAGCTCAAAAAAGAAACATATACGTGACACTGTCAAATGCCACATTAATGATACATTCATACCCATCCATGTAAAACGTAAGGACGTGAAGTTCAACAAAAATTTAACAGTGAATTTAATTGTCATTTATAAATACCTCTAATCTTTACAACCATAAGTATTAGGGTGTGCATGGGTCGTTTCAGTTTGATTCTATGTCATACCATAATCGAACCGATCTTTATCGAGTTTCAAAAATTAGATGCATGATCAAACCAATCAAGCTATAGAACTGAACTAAACCAACTCAAGTCGATTTGAATTGATTCAGTTCGATTTTATAGTTCAAGTTGGATTGGTTTGAATCGAGTTGGGTCGGGTCCACGTGCTTAGCATTAACACCTGATTTATCCCTTTGCAAATAGCCACTAGCCTACAGTGATGCATAATAGATAACTATATCAAAATTTCCACCATTCAAGCCACAATAACAACGTAAAATTGTTTAAAACAGTACAAGCCAAAAATAGCGAACTTAAAGTCACCAATATTGTTCCAAATTACAATCCAACGATCATAAATTCATCGATACAACCCCATAAACGAGAAAAACCAAATAGGTGAATACTCAAGGTCAAGCATAACACGATAGTACTATATTCGATGTCAACGCCAAAATTAGTCCTCATTTCTTTGCAGCTTCACCTCCAGACGATAATACTATATTCAATATCAACTCTCAAAATTAGTCCTCATTTCTTTGCAGCTTCTCCTCCAGACGATAATACTATATTCAATATCAACTCCCAAAATTCGCCCTCATTTCTTTGCAGCTTCACCTCCCTTTGGCCCATACAAACTCCACTAGAAACAAAAAAAAAAAAAAAACAGTTAAGTATTATACCACAAAATAAAGTATGAGGGTTATTATAACAGATTCATTTTGATGGGTCAAAATGGTATACAACTTCAACAAGGAAAAGGGGAAATTTGTATCAATAGTGGTGATGATGGTTTTCCGACCCGACCGGAGGCCGTGTTATTAGCCGACCCGCACTGGCTGGGCTCGCCCTACCCATGTCACTGGGTCGTCTCCCGACCAGGTCTCCCCAATTGTTCGTCCCCTTTCCCTAGAACCGAACGGGTACCCGCAACTGTCCACCGATCGGGTCGGCGCCCGACCGTATCAATAGGGCCCACATCTGACACCAGCCACCCTGGCACGCATCAGGGGCGTGGGTGTGGCGTGAACTTGCAACAATCCCCCACTCCTCTGACATCGTTCTGACACGTGCCACCTTGGAGTGTAGGGATGACTCACTCGAGTGCTCTGACACCGTTCTGACCCTCCAACTAGAGGCCGCCACGTGGAGAGACCACCTACCACCCCCATGCAAACATACAAGGGGAAAAGTTCAGCCCCTTCGAAGGTACGCAACACACACACAACCCTCGATATCTCTTTCTCCTTCCCGCAGTTGAATCTCCTTGGATCTAACTTGAACACCGGAGGGCCTTTGGCACCCATTACACTTGTGGGTTTAGCGCAGGAGATCACCAGCCAGCATCATCAGAGTTCATCTCGGACCTGAGGGCAAGCCACCACAAGTTTGCTACATCATCAGCTGGCGCCGTCTGTGGGAACCGACTCCTCTCGTGGCATTTCATGGTCTTGACTAGGTCTGGGATTAGCACCCTCCCTGAAGGAACTTTGATGGCCGATTCTAGTGCAGAAAAGATAGCCGCTTTGGAGAAGACGGTAGCTGACATGATGGCCAACATGTAGCAACTAGTCGGTCAAAACGCGGAGTTGCTCCAACGAAACCCAACTCCTTAGGGAGAGATTCCACCGGGGCCCAACCCCCCGGCAGAGGAACACAAAGAGCAAGAGGTCAACAAGGATCCACCCATTCCCCCCAACGATAACGAAAATGACAATGGAGGATGGGTTAAAGACCCTCTCCTCCGTCGTGAACCCCACATTGCAGAAGTAGAAACGAGCCACGCTGTCCCGTCGAGGACGGAGATAGTAGGCGACAAGCCAGAGAGCTCCCATGCCTAGGACGAACAACTAAAGGCCATGCAAGCTCAAACGGCCGGAGTTTAGCCGCAGTGGAAGCTAAAGCTCCCAATGCCGTGGACGCCCTCATTGGCCGAACGGCCTCACAGTTCACGCAGAAGGTGATGGATTGCCCACTCCCCCCTAAGTTCAAAATGCCGACTTTGGACGCGTTCAACAGATCTAAAGACCCGGTCAATCACTTGGAGACATTCAGGGCACTCATGCACCTACAAGCAGTGTCAAAGTCAGACGAGATCATGTGCAGAGCCTTCCTTGTCACATTGAAGGGATCGGCACGAACTTGGTTCAACAAAATCAAACCAGCGACGGTCTCCAACTTCAAGGAACTCAACAAGCTCTTTGTAAGCCACTACATCAGAGCCCAACGGCAAAGGAGGCCCGCGGCATACTTGCTGACTGTAAGGCAGAAGAAGGAGGAGACATTACGAGAGTATGTTGGGAGGTTCAACCAGGAAACTCTGGCTGTGGACGACGTGGATGACAAGGTGGCCATCACAGCATTCATGAGTGGCCTGAGAAGTGGAAAACTCCTCTTCTCCCTATCGAAAAGGCCACTCCAAGACATGGCAGAATTGATGCTCCAAGCTCAGAAGCACATGAACGCAGAAGACGCCATAAGTGCCAGATGAGACAATGACAAAGGGAGCAGTTCGCACACGGAGAAAAAAAGGTCAGGTGGAACCTCAAACGATGAGAAGGAGACAAAGGCGAACAGAACTAGTAACCCGTCAAGGAACCGAGGAGAAGAGAGGTGCGAGCACTATCACGGCCTAGATCGAACATTCACCCACCTCACGATGAAGTTGAAAGACGTCCTAATGGAGATCAGAGATGACCCGGCCCTGAAATGGCCCGAACCTCTAAAGATGCCCTCGAACATGAGAAACAGAAGGAGATACTACCGGTTCCACCGTGATCACGGTCATGACACGGAGGACTATATCGACCTGAAGCAACAGATCGAGGATCTAATCAAACGAGGTAGACTCAGCCGCTATGTGGCCGGCCGAGACCGAACATGAAGTGAACGACGCAGCCTAGCCAGAACAGAAGCAACCACCCAGCCCATTGGAGAGATAAGGGTCATTACAGAGGGATTCGCTGGAGGAGGGGAGTCCTCTTCGGCGAGAAAGAAGCATGTTCGGGAAATCTGAACAGAGGTGGAGGTAATGTTGGTCGAGACGGCCAGCAAGAAAACGAAGATCGAAGGCCCCGTGATCGCCTTCACGGAAGAAGAGGCCATTGAGCTACACCAACCACACGATGACCCCTTGGTTGTCTCTGCGGTTATCTCCAACTTCAAAACGTGGAGAATTTTGGTCGTCAGCGGGAGCTCGGCGGACATCCTGTTCCAGGGGGCGTTCGAAAAAATGCAGATTGGTCAAGATAAGTTGAAGCCGGTAAACTGCCCTTTGGTTGGCTTCACTGGAGACCGGGTGGTCCCCCTTGGATCCATTGCCTTACCAGTCACCCTTGGAGAGGAACCACACCGGACAACGAAGATGGTCAACTTTCTGGTTGTAGATTGCCCGTTTGCATACAACGCCATCCTTGGCCGAACTGCTCTAAACTAGTTCAAAGCGGTGGCGTCCATATACCACCTCAGGATTAAATTCCCGACTGACACTGGGGTCGAATGCACAAGGGTGACCAGAAGGAAGCACGGGAGTGCTACATGGCCTCCCTCAAAGGAGAACACAGCAAGGAAACCTTGGTCATCGAGGAGCTCGAGCCGAGGGATAAGGAGGAAGTCAGGAGAGGTGAACCGGCAGAAGAACTGGAAGAGGTCCCAGTCGGGATCCCCGAGTAGGACAGGATAGTGAGGATCGGGGCTGCTACGCCCGAGAAGCTGAAGCGGCAGCTAAGGAAGTTCCTGAGGGATAACGCTGATGTGTTCGCCTAGTCCCACGAAGACATGCCTGAGATTGTTACCCGAGTAGCGGCTCACTACTTGAACATTGATCCCGAGGCCAGGCCGGTCAAGCAGAAGCGAAGGAACTTTGCGCCGGAAAGGAACGAGGCCATCGCTGAGGAGGCAAAGAAACTGGTGCAGGCGAAGTTCATCAGGGAAGTGCACTACCCCACTTGGCTCTCCAATGTTGTCATGGTGAAGAAGTCCAACAAGAAGTGGCAGATGTGCGTCGACTTCACCGACCTGAACAAAGCATGCCCCAAAGACAATTTCCCACTACCAACCATCGACCTCCTCGTCGACTCTACTATGAGGTATGAAATGCTAACCTTTATGGATGCTTTTTCAGGATATAACCAGATCCGGATGGCGGAGTGTCACGGTCCGACATTTTGTGAGCTTGGCAATCACAAATGTGGCCCGTGTGGCACTTGCCAAGTCCGTCTGACAAGCCAACCAAACCCGAATCATCTCATTTGAAAATTAGAATTGAGCGTTAATGGCCAACCGTCAAGCAACCTCCTTTAGAGAATAGATGGAAGTGATAAACATATTGCATTGACAAAAGCATTATTACATAGCTCACATATGTACAAGACATGCCTCTAACCATACAAGAAGTTGTGGGGTGGAGGGTGGTAGAAGCATACCCCCTCCTTATATATGCTTTTTAAGCCATTTCAAAACTAATACAACAAAACATGACACTCCCACGAGGAGTCATAATGGCCTTTTATAAATTCTACAAAGCTCAATAAATAGAACCCTTCAAAACCATGAAACTAAGTCCTAAGAGGGTCCTATAGAAAAAAAACCTAGCTACATTTGGACTTGGGAGCTCAAAGTTATGTCACACCAAAGATTAGGCCAAAGTGAGGTCAAATGGGGCCTCGCAGCTAACCTTTGTGAGGTTATCTTGCTAGCATCTGACTCGCACTTTGGCACGCACAAAGTGAGGTTATCCAGGGCCTCACTGGCACACCAAAATGAGGTTAGATGCCCTTGGTTGGGAGCTAGTGAGGTTAGGCTGCCCCTCACCCGTGTCGTTGCTTGAAATTTCCGGCCACCTTAGTCGCTGTCACGTTACTTCCTCAGCTGCCTTCTTGATTGCTTCCTTGGGCCATTCTTGGCACACCTCGGAGTTGTCTTGGCCATTGCTTAGGCATTGTTTGGCCAATGCTTGGACAAGGTTTTGGACAATCCTTAGGCACAAGTTTGGCACCCTTTTGAGTAGTCATGGGGTGCGAAAGAGCAGACCATGACACTCTCCCCCACTAGAACTTGTCACCGTCCTCGGTGACATTGGAATTCACTTGTTGGAAGTTGAAATTTGATGTTGCCCCTCAGACCAACTCAGCACTTCATGAGCCGCTTCTCTGGCTCTTGCCTCTCAAAGATATCCAACTGAACTAGGGCGCACGGCTTGGCCACTCCCGGCACAAGCACCTACCTGAAACCCACTCCTCTTGATGAAGTGATTGATATGGCCTCCTCGGCTGGGCTCCTCAGAAGTCCGTCTCCAAGTCGCCTGCTCGAACACTGAATCATTTTTGGCCACCTTAGCCAGGGGCCATAGAAGTCCATCTCTAGGTCGCTACCACAAATGCTTCTTTTGATTTGGCCACCTTGGCCGAGCATCATGGAAGTCCGTCTCCAAGTCGCCCTTTTCAATGCTGGGTCAATTTGGCCACACTTTTGGCCGGGCGCCTTAGAAGTCCCGTCTCTAAGTCGCCTCTTTGAATGCATCCTCACACCTGCTCTTGAACTTCATGCCCCTCGGAGGCATTGCTTGCCCTCTTAACTTGGTCTTGAAAATCCGTCTTCAAGACTTTTGAATGGAGTTGAAACCACTACCTCCTCCTTGCCGCTTCATGGGCTACCTCTTTGTTGCCATCTCGGCTTGGCTTACAAAGTCCGTCTTCAAGACCCTTGAATGGAGTTACTCTCACTGTCACCTTTGTGCCCCTTCATGGGCCAACTCTTTGTTACCATCTCGTTTTGGCCTTGAAAGCCCGTCTTCAAGACCTTTTGATAAATTTGGGAATCGCTCCCTCCTCCGAAGCTTCACATTACTTGCTTGAAATCACCAACCCTCCTAGGTGAGAGTTGTTAATAGGCAACTTGAGAATTCATTATCCCGACCATCGCCCCTTAGACTCTTCACACTTGGCCTTCAACTATCTCGTGGTTGAGAACAAGCTTCCAACCTTATTGGTGGGCATGGCGCGAACAATGTGCAACTTGTGCTATTCATCGCACAAGAAATGGAATGACAATATGGCAATCACCAATCCGAAGCAATCACAGGCTTCCTTTTGAAGTCCAACCCAAGGATAGCTGCCACTAGTCCATGGGTACCACCGAACATGCTCCCTCGTGAGCAATCTTTGATACTGGGATTGACTTGAACATGCCACCGATATCCCCACGTTGAACCTGCTAAAGCAATCTCTTCCAAGGCTTCTCGGTCCCGTCGATACGGCCTTAATTTGGTGTTAACGCCTTTGTCACTCTAGACTTGGAGTTCAACAGCACTTCCTTGGGTCTGGGCTAGAACATCTCCCTTCTTGCCACTCTTAGCTTTTGTGAGTTTGATGAATCTGATCCATCGACAACAAGCAACTATGCACCAAGAGTTCTCAAAGCTGTTTTAGACACCACCGCCCTAATGGTAGCAAAGTGACATCTCGCAAGATGTGGCTCACAAGCCAACCGCCCCCTTGACGGCCCTTCACTCCATCGCCATACTCCGATTGCTACAAGATACTCCACCAATGACAATGCACCCCGAAGTCAACCGAGGTGAAACATTAAGTTCACATGAGCTTTGCACGGTCCTTCGGTAGCTTTAAAGTCAAATCCCTTCATTGGCACTCTTGCCTTAGTTGGAGTAAGGAAACACCCCACTAGGTGTGGCTCACTGGCCAACCGTTACTCTTCACAGCCCTTTAGGCATGTCTTGTACATATATGAGCTATGTAATAATGCTTTTATCAATGAAATATGTTTATCACTTCCACCCATTCTCCAAAGGAGGTTGCTTGATGGTTGGCCATTAACGCTTAATTCTAGCTTCCAAATGAGATGATCCGGGTATGGCTGGCTTGTCAGATAGACTTGGCAAGTGCCGCACGGGCCACATTTGTGATTGCCAAGCTCACAAAATGTCAGACCGTGACAGTTGGTATCAGAGCAATGGTTGGTGGGAAAGCTACAATGAGGTAGTGGCTGACCCTATGCCCACAACGGACCGTGGGAATGTAGTTGGTGCCATCCAACTACAAAATAGAAAGGAAGCAATGAAAGAGCAAAGGATGGTGACTCAAGCACGGAGAGTGCATGCCGGTGGGCTCGGTGGACAGAATGCCGCAGTGGCTAAATGGCAAGACGGTGCCCATCAAGAAGTGTGGTGGACAAGCCCAAGAGGATGGGCAAGACTCGGGAGGCTTTAATGGTAGTGTCATCGTGTTGACACACCCTTATATAGCAAGTGGCAAAGGGGGCAACGGAGTAACAGTGGGCCAAGCACAAGTTAGAGAAGTGCAAGGGCCAAGCTTACATATGCTAAAGAAGCGAAGCGAAACTAAAGCATCGGTGGGAGACACGCCGCATGCAAGTGCCAAGTTCTTGTGCCAACGTGTTAACGGGGTACAAAGGATGTCAAAGAGAATGAGTGGCATCCGAAACTACTACGTGCATGTCTAAAAGAGCCACAGAGGTGGAGGACGATGCACATGGAGCAATGGTTGGGCCTATGCAGCAATGCCAAGATGGAAGGAGTTCAAGTGGAACTTAAGTGGCTGTCCTTTCCCGGAATAACAAGTAAAGGGGGCGGCGGGCCAAATGAAGCTTAAATGCATATCGATGTCAATCGGGTGATAATGTCAAGCAAGTTCTTTGCCCAATGCTTGACACGGGAGACATGTCCATGAGGGATTAGTTGTTCTACTTCCCGCAAGAGCCTGCAATTAGGGCGTGGGTGCCCAAAAATGCAATGGAATGTCTTAAAGGCTATGTCTTTGAGCCACAACAGCCTGGAAAGTGTAAACCAGCAAGGGTGTGGGAAATGGCAAGTCTCAAGTCTACGGTAAACCTAAGAGTGGGGAAGCCACATCTAGAATCATCCCATGTGCACGGTAAACCCAAGAGTGGGGGAGCCACAAGTGTCGGCAAGCCCAAGAGTGGGGGAGCCAATGTTGGGTTATCTTTTAAGGAAGACGGATGGAACAACAACGACCAAAATGGCACGGGAAGGACTTCTATCAAGAGAGGGCAAGCATAAGGGTCCCATTTCTTGTCATTCATGTAACGGACCACATGGTGTGCAAGTGTTGAATATTGAAGCAGAGTCAAGGGCTGTGAAGAGTGACGGTTGGCCATTAACGCTCAATTATAGCTTCCAAATGAGATGATCTGGGTTTGGCTGGCTTGTCAAACGGACTTGGCAAGTGCCGCACGGGCCACATTTGTGATTGCCAAGCTCACAAAATGTCGGACCGTGACACGAAGCGCGACCAAAAGCATACGGCCTTCATCACAGACCAAGGGCTCTATTGTTACAACGTCATGCCGTTCGGATTAAAGAATGCAGGGGCAACATACCAGCGGTTGGTCAACCTCATGTTCAAGTCACAGATTGGCCGTAATATGGAGGTTTACATGGACAACATGTTAGTGAAGAGCAAGGCGGCCACTGACCACCTGCGGGATCTTGATGAGATGTTCTAGACACTCCGCAAGTACCAGATGAAGCTCAATCCCGCCAAGTGTGCTTTCGGTGTCACCTCGGGAAAGTTCCTAGGTTTTATGGTCTCACAAAGGGGGATTGAGGCGAACCCAGAAAAGATTCAGGCCATTATCGACATGCAGGCGCCCCAGACGACAAAGGACGTTCAGTGGCTGGCAGAACGTGTTGCAGCTCTGAACAGATTCATCTCTCGCTCCACCGATAAGCTTCTTCCGTTCTTCAAAATTCTACGCAAGGCGTTCGAGTGGACCGAGGAGTGTGAAGCAGTGTTCGATCAACTCAAACAATATGTTAGCTCAGTCCCGCTGCTCAGCCGAACTGTCCCGGGGGAAGAATTGTTTTTGTATTTGGCAGTGTCAGCGACAGTAGTGAGCTCAACTCTTGTCCGAGAAGAAGGCGGGATCCAGAAGCCAGTATACTACACTAGTCGCACTTTGCGTGGAGCCGAAGAACGGTACCCAAAGATGGAACTCATAGCCCTCGAGCTGGTGACGGCAGCTCGACGCCTAAGACCCTACTTTCAAGCCCACACGATTGTGGTACTCACTGATCAACCCTTGAAGAACATCCTACACAAGCCTGAGATATCGGGGCGCTTAGTGAAATGGTCCATCGAACTTAGTCCGTTCGACATCCACTACCGGCCCCGATTAGCAATCAAAGGACAGGCTGCTGCGGATTTCATTGCAAAATTCACTAACCCGCCCCATGCCACCCTTCAAGCCGACTTACCTAACAGCCACTGGGTCCTAAACGTTGATGGCTCTTCTACTCATGATTCAGGTGGCACTAGCGTGGTCCTCGTCACCCCGGATGGCTACAAGATGGAATATGCGCTCCACTTCAAGTTCCTTGCCACCAACAACATCACAGAGTATGAAGCACTCATTGCCGATCTCAGAATGGCTCGGCGAATGGGCGCTAAATAGATAGTGGTGCAAAGCGACTTTCACCTTGTAGTGGAGCAGGTCCAAGGAGAGTATGAAGCCAGAGAAGACAATATGAAGCAATATTGCCAAGTGGCGAAGAGCTTGGTTAGGAGATTTGCAAAGATACTCCTAGAACGTGTCCTGAGATTGCATAATGAAGAGGCAGACCGACTGGCCAGGATAGCCTCATCAAATGAGCTCAACCCGAGCGTCCTAATTGAGATTCTTGATTCACCGAGCATCCAGAGCCCGGAAGTCAACCAGATTGAGCCCGAACCCTCGTGGATGACCCAAATCAAAAATTATTTGGAGAACGGAACCCTGCCTGAAGACCAGAATGAAGCGAGGAGGATTCAATACCGATCGAGCAGATACCTCATACAAGGCGGGATACTATACAAAAGAGGACACACCATGCCACTGCTTCGTTGTGCCAACGAGGAAGAAGCAGACTACATAATGTGGGAGGCCCACAAGGGGGTTTGCGGGAACCACTCTGGTGGCCGGTCCCTGGTCAAGAAGATACTACGGACGGCCTACTATTGGCCCACCATAGAGAAAGATACCCAAGAATTCGTTAAGAAGTGTGACAAGTGCCAACGGTTCACCAACATCCCGAGACTACCCCCTCAAGAGTTAACTCCGATCCAGACCCCCTGGCCCTTCGTGCAATGGGGGATCAACATTGTGGGGCTGTTGCCGCTCGACAAAAGACAGACGAAGTTTGCAGTAGTGGCCATCGACTACTTTACAAAATGGGCAAAGGCAGAAGCCCTACCGACGATCACTAAGAAGAAGATGAAGAAATTCTTGTGGCAAAGCATTGTGCACAGGTTCGAAATCCCCAAGGTTGTCATCACGGACAAGAGGAAGCAATTCAAGGGCAGACAGTTCAACCAACTGTGCACTAACCTGGGAATAAGCCACCACGCTTCGTTCCCCGAGCACCCCCAGGCGAATGGCCAAGTTGAAGTTACCAACAAGTCCCTCTTGAAGATTCTCAAAACGAAGCTGGAAAAGGCCAAGGGTTTGTGGGCGGAGGAGCACACTAACATCCTTTGGGCCTACAGAACAACAGAGAGAATATCCACAGGACAGACCCCGTTCTCACTCACCTTTGGCACCAAAGCCGTTATCCCAGTAGAGATCGGCCTCCCCAGCCCCAGAACGGTGCAGTTCGACCCTGCGACCAATGGCGAAGCGATGAATGTCGACCTAGATTTATTGGAATAAAGGAGGCTGCAAGCGGCCATGAGGGTGGCCTCCTACCAGTAGAAGATGCGCCAATACCATAACTCCAGAGTTCGACCAAAAGACTTCACAACTGGGAACCTTGTTCTAAAGAGAGTCAACCAGTCCACTAAAGATCCCAGAGAGGGCAAGCTCGAACCCAATTGGGAAGGACCTTACGAGGTGATCAGCAGTACCAGGAGGAGGACGTATAGGTTGAGGAACTCAGAAGGTAAGGAGCTCCCACACCCGTGGCATGCAGAGCACCTAAGGAAGTACAATTCTTGAAAGACTCCTACTTGTAATTCACCAGAGTATAAATAAAAGCGACTGTTCAGCAATTGCCTACTTGAATCAACATAGAATCTGTCTACTTGCGTGGAAACAACATAGAATTTGCTTGGCCAAGTGCCGAGCAGAGCCAGAGGGCCTTAAGTGGCAATGGCACAGAAATTGAATCTGCTAGGCCAAGTGCCAAGCAGAGCCAGAGGGCCTTTAAGCGGCAATGGCACAGAAATTGAATCTGCTCGGCCAAGTGCCGAGTAGAGCCAGAGGGCCTTAAGTGGCAATGACACAAAAATTGAATCTGCTCGACGTAGCCGAGCAGAGCCAGAGGGCCTTAAGTGGCAATGGCACATAAATTGAATCTACTTGGCCAAGCGTCGAGCAGAGCCAGAGGGCCTTAAGCAGCAATGGCACAGAAATTGAATATGCTCGGCCAAACGCCGGGTAAAGCCAGGACTTTGAATAAAATGGCACTAAACCTGCTCGGCCTAGTGCCGAGCAAAGCCAGATGTTGAACCTGTTCGGCTATAGTTTCCGGTCGGGTCCTCGTTAGAGCTCACAAGCATTCTACAAGCCACTCCAATCAAATGCTCAGAAAATGTAGCAAGCACAGAGTGTAAGAACAAAATGTAGTTTAATTAATGTAATGAAATGTACAAAGGCAAAACGCCCTTTACAAAAAAAAAAAAAAAAAAAAACAACAACAACAACAAAAAGAAAAGCAGAAAGACAACTAGCAAAGCAAAACAGTAGGGCCCGAGCCGCATTCACGCCTGAGCGTGCTCGGCAGTTTATCCCTCAGCGTCGGCTCGCTGAGCATCCCCGACCCGGTCACCCGCAGCAGCTTCCAGCTGAACCTTTGTGGTCTGGCCTTCTCCAGCAGTGTTCGTTTGGGCCCCTTCTTCGGCCATCTGGTCAGTAGCGTCCAAGTCGTCCACAAGTGCGACTCCGTCAAGGGGGTCCAAACCCGAGAAGTCTAACTTGGGATATTTCTTTGACGCCTGCTTTCGAGCAGTCTCGAAGCCTAAGAGAAAAGTGGGCTCTAACAAGGCCTGGAAGTCATCCCCTTTCTTGAACTCCTGAACAGCCTCAGCCATTGCCTTCTTAAACTCCTCGCTGTGGGCTGCTACGGTCTTCTCCAGCTCTTGCCTTTTGGCCTCGTCGGCCGAGAAGCTCAGCAGTAGCTTGTTGGCCTGCCTGGCAAGCCTTTCGTTGTCGACCCGAGCTGACTGGAGCTCCTCCAGAGCTAAATCCCTCTCTGCACGGGCGGCCGAGACATCACCCTTCAGCGATTGGACCTCCTGGATGAGTGCCGCGCTGGCTGTCTTCTCCTCCTAGAGGGCTTTTTCTGAAGTCCCCAGGCGATGGCCCAACGCATAACCCTGGCAAGAGACTGAAAATCAAATGATTAGAACTTAATAAACTACACAAAGGTTGATGAAGAACAGAATGATGATTGCACAAAATCCCACCTTAAACAAATCGTGGTTGGCATCCTTGACTAACCGCGAGTTGGGATGTTTGCTCAGCCTCGTTATGTCCGAGGGCCTTACCGCCTTTGCCGCCCTCTCGCAGGCCACGTCCGAGCCATCAATGACATTGGTCGGGGTAGAAGCAGCTAGACTGGCTCGAGCCTAGGAGTCCGTGGGAACAACCGTGTCGCGCCTCGGCTGGGATCCCTCCGAATACCCTGGAGGAGGCCTAACGACCACGGACACTTGGCCCTTCCCCTTCTGGGGGGACACCTTCTTCTAAGGAGGGGGAGGAGGGAGTTCTTCGGTAGCCTCGGCGGTCTTTTGGCACTTTGATCCTGAGGCGCCAGCAGTCGCCGCCCTCTTCCTGGCCAGGTAGTTGATATCAAAGCTCATCGTGTCAAGCTCGAAAGTTGGCTAGGGGCTTGGGAACCGGGCTGGACCGCTGTAGTGTCGGCCTGGGTAACAGCAGCAAACGAACGATCTACAAAGAATGGCCAGAAATGTCAGAGAACGACCAACATAACAAAAATAAAAATGTACTCACTCCTCTCACGTTCTGTAGCCAAGGCCTCTCTGCTCGGTTCGGGCCCCAAGAGGTATTGAGCAAGCACCTCCACAGTCACCAAGTCTTTGGCGTTCCAAAATTCGTACTCTTTGACCGCCTCTACGGCCGCCTTGTGCTCTGCAGACAGAAAAAGCTTTACCCGACCTGACACCCGTAGGATACCTAAGTCAGAACGGGCGACACATACAAAAAACATCAAGCAAAAAGGGAAGGAAGAAGACTCGGAGAAAAGATCATACCCTTCTTACTCGGGTAACCCCATTGCCTGGGGATCCGAGCAGAGAAGTCTGTCTCCCAAGGGCAAAACTCCCAACCCTCTCCGCTAATGAAGAAGAACTGCTCCTTCCAGTTCTTGTGTGACGAAGGAAGCTCGCCGACCAAATCGAGCCCTGTTGATCGACCTGAGAAGTACCAGTACCCCTTCCCACGCTCGGCCGGCCTGTAGCAATATGAGAACTCCTCTGGCGTCACATCCCTCCCATGGACGATCTGCCAGAGGATCATACACCCCGCCATGATCCGCCAGGCGTTTGGCGAGAACTGTCCGAGGGAGAGGTGTAACCTCTGTAGAATCTCTCTAACTGGCCGAGGGAACGGCACACGAAGACCTCCAGCTAGTGCGCCCTCAAAGATCGCTATCTCCCCCTCCTTAGGCGAACACGCCCAATTCCTAGGGTTGGGGACCCTACACCTTACCCCTTTTGGGATCTGGTATACCCGCCGAAGGGTAGCGACCTTCTCCCTATCGAGAGAGGAAGAAACCCCACTGCTTCGTACCCGGGGTCGTCCTCTTCTTGCCCTTCTCCCGACCCGACCTCCATGGCTAGGGCAGCAACCTCAACGGGTTGGTCCCGTTCCTCCCTAACTCCAGAGTGAGTGGCCCCGGCCTCCCCTAAATCGGGAACTCCTTGGAACCCCCCAGAGACCCCTACAAAGGCCTCTTCCTGGGTCCAGCGCCTCTCAACTCGGTACCCATTAGACCCGATTCCTTCCGAGTCCGAACTAACCGCCTCCGGGTTCGACATAGTCCCGAAGGGCCTACAGCCTTCAATCCTATCAAACACTGGCTTAAACAACTCACACAAGTCTCCGAGGACGGATTCTAAGAATTCCGGCCTGTCAACAAACCTCAAAAGGTCACGAATCTGGCCACGCAGCGAGTAATAAACCAATACATACAACCAAAGGGCAAAGCTTACCACGATTCGAAGCACCGGCGATGAGTTCTGAAGTAAGCCGGTGACAAAACTCAAGAAATGGCACCCTTTAACTGGCTGGAGACGACGGAGACAGCGACAATGGTGTAGACGACGATGAAGTAAGTTTTGTTTCTCTCTTTCTCTCTCTGCGTATTTGGTAAAAAGTGGTGAGGGCGAAAATGGGGGGCAACCGCCTTACAAAACTCCCCCCGCTCCTTTAAAATCAACGGCCCAGATGGCCTGTGGTGATGGGACATCAACGGCTGAAAAACGACCCGTCTTTTCAACTAGTGACGACCAACCCCTCACTGCCACGTGGGGGTAGGTGAAGCGACGCGACTGCACCCGTCATTATTGTGTCGCCCTGCCTTAAATGCACTCCGTGTTTTGTGGTCGTGCCATCTCGTGGAATTCCTTTGACCCCGAGTAGATGGCCAGATGAATTGGGGGCATCTGGTGATGATGGTTTCCTGACCCGACCGAAGGCCGTGTTATTAGCCGACCAGCACTAGCTGGGCTCGCCTTACCCATGTCACTGGGTCGTCTCCCGACCAGGTCTCCCCAATTGTTCGTCCCCTTTCCCCAGAACCGAACGGGTACCCGCAACTGCCCAATGGTCGGGTCGACGGCCGACCGTATCACTAGGGCCCACATCTGACACTGGCCACCCTAGCATGCATCAGGGGCGTAGGTGTGGCGTGAACTTACAACAATCCTCCACTCCTTTGACATCGTTCTGACACACGCCATCTTGGAGTGTAGGGATGACTCACTCGAGTGCTCTGACACCGTTCTGACCCTCAAACCAGAGGCCGCCACATGGAGAGACCACCTACCACCCCCATGCAAACATACAAGGAGAAAAGTTCAGCCCCTTCGAAGGTACGCAACACACACACAACCCTCGACATCTCTTTCTCCCTCCCGCATTTGAATCTCCTTGAATCTAACTTGAACACCGAAGAGCCTTTGGCACCCACTACACCAGTGGGTTTAGCGCAAGAGATCACCGGCTAGTATCATCAGAGTTCATCTCGAACCTGAGGGCAAGCCACCACGAGTTTGCTGCATCATCAAATAGCAATGTAATTAATCTCGTACAGTACTGGCCTTAAGTCAGTACAAATAAATGGTGGTACCATATCAGTTAAGGTACTACCCAATACCGAAAAATATCGGTAATATTGGCCAATATCGGTGGTACCAGGAATACTGGACGATACTGGTTTTGTGTAATTTATTTTAAATTAATTTAATTTTATTCTCTTTTGATGATAATTATCAATTAAAATTTATTTTAGGCATATACTAGACAATAATGTCTTTTAAATATTTTTAAATATATATTTGGGTTGAATAATATGTTTATATTATATTAAAACCTTTAAAATTTTAAATATATATATATATATTTTTTTATAGCATATAATATTTATAGCAATAAATCAGAGACGATATCTAGTATTACACCAGTACTGATACGTACCGTACTAATAGCAAAAATAATACCTTGACTAGTACGAGATTGACAACTACGGTAAGTAGAAATTAATTCAAAACTGCAAAGATGCAGAAAATTGCTTGCCCAAACATGTATAGTAACTAATCATCATTCAACCTGTGTTGTTATCATATCAATTGTATGGTTGCTTAAGCAATGTTGTTCCCATGATATGTTCTGTACAAAATTCTGTACTAATGCCCTTAACATTCAAAGAACATTAAAATCCCAAACATTCCAGATTCTGTGCAAAAGTCCTCAGTGCGTGAATGAAACTGATCATAGCTCAAAAACCAATCCAGGTTCTAAATACACAGAGTAGATAATCTGAATTTCTCCTTCTTGATTCAGCAAAACTACAAGCAAAAGTGATAATCTGAAAGTTTGCACATATCACCAAAAAAACATGTTGAGATAATACCTCACTTTTGCTTGTAGTTCCACCGCTAAAAAATACTTTCAAGAGCACATGAGCAATCATACTTCCACCACTAACAGAAAAATAAACACAAAATTGGTAGCAAAAATCAATCATGAACGAGATACAACTAATCAAAAACCCCCAAAACTCAAACCATGTTTTATAGAGGACAAAACACTTACACATAACAATCACCCAAATCCCCAAAATAAAACTTGTACATAAAATCACAAAATAAAGGAATAAATCCAAGTAAATAGGACACAATCTACATATGAGCAGTCGAAATCCAGGTAAAAAATTTGTACTCGACCAATCAACCTCAACCTCTGAGAGAGAGAGAGATTTACTTATTTCTCGAAGAGTTTTGAGGGCCCAGAAGAGAGCTAAGAGGCCAAGGTTTATGGATCTGAAAGCGCAGTCAAAGAGAATAGAGACAGATGAAGCCCTGAAATTATTTCTCTGTTTTATATAGCATGTTCAATAATCAAGTATGGTGACTGCACTGTAGTATGTATAAGATCGGTTCTAGTTCGGTTCCTTGTTCGATTTTGGGTAAAAATATTGCAGACTCGAGAACTAAACCGAACCGACCTAGAGAGGTCGGGTTTGTTCGATTCTGGGGTTTTTCGGATCTTTTGTTCACCCCTAATAAGCATCAATGGCGAAGCCAAATAATGCACATAGAGAGCTGGTATCCCTCTCAAATTTTTATTTGTAAATGCCATTTAAATATTTAAAAATTTTACTTTTACATATAATTTTAGAAATATTTCTCAAATTTTCCCCTAAATTTATAAATATTGTAGATGAGATTCTTCGTAAGCCTAATCCGCTCCGCAAACCTCCAAAATGAACATCAGATAGCCTACAAGGGCAAAAAATAGTAAGAATACGTCGACCTTCTTTAGACCAATGAGACTCCGAAAATTAAGTCAGACAAACTTAACATCAATTGAATCAAACAAAAATATTTTATTCTGGCTTTCAAGTGAACGTACTTTACTGCTTTGTTGCATGCTTTATTTATAGCTTTCGAGTACCCACTCCTTCTAGGAGTGGCTTTCTTATTCTTACTTGAAATTGACCTCTCTTAGGTCGGTTTAGGAAAGTTGGACCAATCTTCTTCAGTCCTTCTCCGGTTAGGACTGGGACTCTTGCCCAGCTGTTTTTCTTCTCCATCTTGGACTCGTGCAAATGATTGCTAGGCATGTCCCCTTTAGGTCGGGCTGGCCCAAGGCAGGTAGGCACGCAGCACGCTTACTTAGCGGGCTTGTTGCTGCAAATACTAAGACATTTTATATATTATGTATAAGCTTATGTACCTTAATGATATATAAAAAATAAAAATAAAAACTTATTCAGGATTTTATTTTTTGAAAGAATAGCACATTATATATATATATATAAAAATTAAGCGCTCTATTATTAATTTAGTAAAATATTTTGGATTATGATAAATAATTGCCCTTAAATAAATTTTCTTACACTAGTTTGTTTTAACTGACATGAATTAGGTCCCGTTCAGCACCATTTTTTTTTTTTGCCCCAAAAAACTGCTTAAAAAGGCACAATGAAATAGTTGACTTAGAAAAAAGTTGTCAAGAGTGTTTGGTAACTATCAAAAAAGTTGCTGTCTTGATAATTTCTTTGTAAAGGAGAAATTATTCAGTCTTTATGGATTACAACATAACTTTGCTCTATCTCGTACAATAATCGTGGGTTCAGTATTCATAGAACTCATAAATATTGTGAGATGTTGGAACAAAGGCACGTGATACTTTGTGGTACCCAAAAGTATGTAAAAAAAAAAATGGAGAATGACAAAATGGTAGTCCAAGAACACTTGAGTAATATTTTTACGAGTGAAGACCAAAAAGATGGTCATATCACCCAATGAGAGGTCAAAATTTTGCAGGCAGAGACATCACACCACAGCCTCCACAGTTCCGAACCACTCATATGGGAGATGCCTCCAGAGAAGTTATTCAGTGCTACTGCAAACCACGTGGCTATGTTCTAACTTCTCACAACGCATTAGTGGGCCTTGGGTAATCAACAGCAGCAAACACGACCATCTGCACTGTAAGAGGTAGAGCATGACAAGTGAAGCTTAAGAGCATTGAATAATTTAAGTCTCCAATCCCTTATCTATATATTATTATTATTTATATATACTATTGTAAAGTAAATACTTCAAAAGTTTGATAAAGCCTGTTTAGTAAAGTCTTTTTGAAGTATGTTACAATTGTAATTTTTCAAAATATAAACATGTTATATTATAGGGTTAGTGGGAGTTGTGAGGGCAGATATTGTGTATGTCTCTAATTCTAGTTATTATAAAGTTAACACTTCGATTTGGTGAATCCTACTTGTTAAAACCTATCACAATTGTAACTTTCGAAAATACTTACACTGTGAGTTTGACATCTAATACTGTTTAACAACTTAAAAGGATAAAAAAAAAATATAAAATTGACCACCAAATTAAGTTAGTGGGATTAGTGGGTTAGTAGGGTTAGGAGGTTTGTAAGGCATAAATGTATGCCTCTACTTCTAGTTATATAAATAAATAAATAAATAAATAAGCCAGGTAATATATAAAAAGGCATGAGGACCCAATTACAAAGATAATATATTTTTGGGATGCACACGATTTTATAAATATATGTACTTTCTGAAAAATAGTTAAGAATATCCACTGTTTTATAAAGATATGTACTTGCTAAAAATAAGAATACGTATGCATACACTAATAAGGATACATACACATTAAGTTTATCAAGGATATACACCTTTTAATGATCAGAGGTGGTTTAATGGTCAACTTATTTTTATACTAAATAAAATTATAAATTTAATCATTTCTCACGGGTTTAATGGTCAACTTATTTTTATACTAAATAAAATTATAAATTTAATCATTCCTCACACCTTTTGTAATTAGCCATCATTCATACAAATAATTCGACTATTGTTTGAACCAAAAATGCAATTGTAGTGATTTCATCCTTACACGAGTGGTCGCTTCAGCCACACCTACTGCTTAATAGTCCCCCTAATGATTGGCCCCAAAAAAAAATGCATTGTTATCATGGCAGCTGACTGAGTAGTTTTATGGGTTTTTTTGGCCATTGGTTATGAACTTATGAGAGGGTAAGAAGAGGGGATGGTTACCAGAGTTTGAACCCTATACCTGGCAAGGATGTTGCAAGCGCCTCAAGCCACTGTTCCTTAGTAGTTAAAAGGGCTAGTATTCACAAAGTCCAGTGGGACTAATGGTAATTTCAAATAGTTTTCGGGCCTTAACTCTCTAGCCTCCTTATAATTTGGAAAAAAAAATTATTAAGGTCAGATGACCCACATCAAGATCAGGTAACAGCATTCGTACGTATAATCCCATTTTAGAAGTAGTTGCCAACTCACCAACATTCCCCCATTCGCCACCTCAGCGCGTGATGGCGACTTCCCCAAATCAGTTTATATACATTTGATATCCTCACACGTCAGTGGGCCCTTATTAGTTGCTCTCCCGCCACCCCGAATATTTCCTTATCATGGCCTCGTCATTATTTAGTTTATTTGTTTTCTTTTTTTTCATTCTTGCTTCTTGTCCTTTCTTTTTTTTTTTAATGGAAGCAAGAGAGAAATCATCTTATTGAGAAGAAAAATTTTAATTGTCGGGATATTGGATGTGAATTGACAAAAACACTTCATATAATTCACCAAACGATGGCAATTAAATAGTATTATCGTTTTATTGAAAAGTGTCCTAGCGAAAGTCAGAATTATCTTGACAATAGGCCCAGATGATTGTTTGATTCCCAGTTTGGGTTGAATATTACAATTTTGCTATTTCCTAGGTTTGGCATTGCACTTTTTAAAGTGAGAATTTTATCATTTTGTGAGTTTGGTAATGGACTTTTAAGCAAGGAAATAACCCCAATCTCACATGTATAATATCATATGAAAAACGTTATTGCTACAAAGAAATTTAATTTGAAGTTGAGAAAATTAAATATTCACCAAAAAAAAAAAAAGATTTCTTGTTGTGAATTGGAGTCTTACATGTATTTTCAAGTTCAAAACAAAGATTTACTGACAATTTGGACCATGGCTTTTTTTATTTATGATTAATAACCGAAGAAAAACCAAAGAAAATATGATTGGGATTTAAGATAGTATCTGATTATGTTGAGGTCAATAGTATTGCATATTATAGAGAGGGTTCTAAAGGCTTAAGTTTTGAAGATTTGAAGCCTAGTTTGGTAACGTTTTTTGTTTTTGTTTCTCAAAAATTTTAAAAACAATTATTGTTTAATATTTTTTGGTTTTAGCTGTTTATAAAATTCTGAAAAAGAAAATGAAAATACTAAAATCGGCAAAACGGTAACATACATTTATCTATCACCAGACCACAAAAACCACAAAAAAAAAAAACAAATAACAAAAATATACAACAAAAAACGAAAACCGATAGCGTTACCAAATGAGGTTGATTTAAAAAAAAAATTTTTTCTAGATTTCAAGATTTTAAAGTTGATAGTCTTAAATCTCAACGCAAGGTTTTTAACCTAATAAAGTAGAAAATCAATATTGGCATTGCATTATCATGAATAAATTCTACAAGAAAGTTGCAATGACTAGGTTTCAAGAATCACAAGTACCGATAGACTATATTATGTTTAAGAGCCCTCTACGGGAGACTTAAAACTGTGTTAGAGTTTTATTTCCCAAAGAAGCAAAACATTCAAAGCAGGTGCAAAGTGCAATTCTTAGTAGGAGTGTACAAAAGAATCGAAAGAATTGAAAATTGAACCAATCCGGCCACTTTAGATTAGTTTAGTTTGGGTCTGTGAGGGGTTCGGTTCGGTTCTGGGTCTAAAAATTGACAAACCGACAAATTCGATTCGGTTCTTGATTTCACGTTTTTTAAACCCAAACCAAACTGAGACACGATCCAACCTGAACCGAGACTCGATCTTTATATATCATAAAAGTCTATATATAGGGTATATATGTCATTAGATCATTGTTATTTGTATTTAAATATTTATTAATTTTTGTTTGTATGTTATTTTTTATTTTTTTTGAAAAATTAAGGATTCAAGACCAATCCTATTATTTTATTTTTTGAATAAATAAGTTAAATAATATACATAAAAGTGAACTCGATCCAACCCGACCCAGACTGATGCGGACCTGATCCAACCCAAGGTATGGAACCAAACTGAACCAACCTGAATCGAGTTGGGTTGGTTCGATTCCATTAGATGATCGGTACAGTTTTGGGTCTAGAAATCTGAAACCGACCAAGTTGGGTCAGTTCTGGTTCTAACACGGATCCGACCCATGCACACCCCTAATTCTTAGTGAATCTCCCTTATTTTCTCACCCTTTGAATGATCTGAGCTACCCAAAGAAAAGATCATACACATGCACACCCCTAACTAAGTCAGCTATTGAGCTACAACAAAAAGGCAGTGAAGACCTTAAGCTTAGAAGGATAATGCTCTCTTCTTGCCTTTTATCTTTGTGCTACTAATCTGATTCTTGCTTTGTTTCTCTTTCTTAAGAACCAATTCCCACATATGGAGCCACTGTCCCTGTATAACATGTAGCCAATCTTCAAACTCAATGGTTTTTGCGAAGTTTGAAACACCAAATTTCAATGGCTTTGGTCCCCTCTCATAACTAAATAAATGCTTTAAGACACTAGCTAGCGGGGTTATTGCCAACATGACTCAACCTCCGAATATATGCTCGAAATATCCCAAGTGTAGGATGGTAGAGTAGTATAACTCGTAAGAACGAGGTCGATCCACAGTGAGCAAATTACACAGAATCACAAGCACTAAAAACACTTCTCTCAAGTGCTCACAAAAACCTTACGACTTGCTTCAAAAAGGGAAACGAAAAATCTAATTGTTTTGAGATGGTATATTTGTCTAAGCTAATTCAAACTCAAAAGTAATTAATTGGAAACAATGTAGACTTTAACTATTAATAAAAAGGTCCCGAGATCAGCCGCTCAGTTCAATTGCATCTTTTGGAATCTCGAAAGAGGTATTTTGATAACTCAAACCCTTCGACTACGTCGCGAGCCTCTGGTTCGGAATATTTAGCGATAAAAACAAATATCCTTCAAAATTTCAACTCCTAGAATAATTCAAGTTGTTTTAATCAAGGACAAGAGTACCATTGATTCGTGCAATGCATATACTGAATATAAATTCATGCATAAACGTTACCGAACATAATCAAACGTCCAGGTTTTCGAAAGTTTTGGAATGAAGAAGAAGAAGAGAGAATAACTAGAAGATTTAACTTTAAAACCAAAACATACCTCCTTCATTCATCCAAAACATTCAATTAATCTTCACTTTTGATCCTGAGATTAAGATGTTTATCTACTCATGTTCGTAATGTAAAAGCAAGTTGCATAACTATAAACTGAAAATATTGATTGCAAACCTGAGAATCTGATTACAGGAATTGTGAATACTATGAAAAACCTTGAAAATAAACTAGAAGAATTCTGTATCTACAGCTGCTGCTACCTCCTAAAACTATAAAAAATCGTGAACCCTAATATATCCCACAATCCTAACTTATATAGGCTTCCAAGTCTATGCAAGATTGGACAACCGTTCGAACGCCTAAGAAACCGTTCGAACGCTGCGTCGAATGGACTTCGAAAAGGAAAACCTACTCTCTGAATCTATCGAACGCACTTCGAACCTGGTCTTAACGCGACACCATTCGACGTAGCATTCGAACGCTACTGTTAACTGTTCAAACGCTCTTGGGACCGGTTCGAACGCCCTTTGAACACCTTCTCCATTTCAATGCGAATTTATCCCTTTTTAGCTAGGATTCCTGAAAAGAAATACAAACCTAAGTTAGTACGAATTAGGATTAAAAATAACATAGTTAAACATATTACCAAACTAACAAATAGCTAATTAAGGCATATAAATTGCACTTTTAGAGTACAATCACACCCCCCAACTAAGCTTTTGCTAGTCCCTAGCAAAATATTAACACTAAGAACCTATCTCCACTTTCATGGGAGTCAAGAGTGCATTTAGCATAAGCACCAAGCCTTTAAACCCCTAGGTTACCCCTAGTGGACGAGTGGTGTCTCGTGAGGGCTTACAGTGATGAATACCCACAAACATCTATCCATGTAATGTCAATATGATATCAAAGAACATGAAACATGTATTAACCTCATTCAAGTCAAGTCTCAATCCACCTAGATCATGAATCATTGCAAGGTAAAGGCATAAAGTATTAAAGAAATAGAATACCTTGACGTGTACTACCAATGGCATATGACTCTAATGTCTCAAACTCATACAATTATGTCCTTTATGCTTTGATCCAAGTCTTACTGAGCATACGCTCAACTTTAAACATGAACACACAGGGTCTTTCCATGGAAAGCTCATTTTCAGAGTAAACATACAAGACATGCAAGTAGAGCAATTCTGAATCAAAAACCGATAAGTTATAGGCGTATCGACTTGGCATAGCTTCATAAAAGAATGTTTACTATTTGAGCACAATTAGAGAATTGACATTGATGACTTATACACAATTGAATTAAGATTCATGTAATTCTGAATATTGTAAGGCCATGTGAAAGAAGAGCCAACAATAGGAACAGAAGAAGAAATAACGAAACTCAACATATGCAGTGCGCACTACACATGATGGTCAATAAACACATACTTCCCAATTCCCAACTTTACAATAATCTTGGACTTTTCAGCTTCCTATATTTCTTTTTCATTTGAAATTTTTCTTCTTTTCAACTCCTTTTCATCCCTTCATTTCTTTTCTTTACTTTTTCAACTCCTTACACTTTTAACTTCACATATATATAAGCAATGCACCAACTCTGGAATTTAGCATTGAAAAACTTTTAAACTCATGTGTATACGAATATTGAGAAAGAAATATAAACATGAATGGCTCAATGGAATAAAATAGCCTCTACTCTTATAATCCGAAAACCACATTAAATCAAAACTTCAAGAGTGTATAAGATGTCAATAACTCCAACTAATACTCAACATGTAAACCAAAATCAAGCATAATGAAGCTATTCAATTAATGAAAATTAATAAAATAACTTTAAATAAATGTAAATCACTTTCAAAAAGCGATAAGTAGGCTCTAAAGCTCACAAGGTATAAAATCTCCACCTTATAAGGACATGCATGTATAAGAGAGAAATATAGAAATATCATATAGCATACTAGTGCACAATAATGTAAAATCTCTCTTATAACAGATTTATGACAAAAATTTGCAATGCATCATAACATCTAAGGTGAATCAATCATCAACTCAAACTTAGTCGAATGCACGACTCAAAGTATACTCGACATTATAAACGAGTTGACACGAATATAGATATGGTTCCTCAAGATAATCCCCAACACTTCCAATCGTAACAATAAGCATAAAAAGTATATGAAAAAGTGTGAGGAATACAAACCACAATACCGAACCATATGATACATCAAACCTTTACCGAAGAACTCAAGTGTCTAAAGAGTAATCAACATATTGCCACACCTGAGACCAATCCATCAAACATGACAAGGTTCGAAGCATAATAACCAAGAATAACAATATATCGGCACATGAACAAAATAACACAAAACATGTATCCACTAATGTGCAAAATGAGTTTTAAATATATAAGATGACAAGAACATGAACAATCACAGTATCTAAACACTACCCCTGGTCATCCTCATCATCCCTAGCTGGCGATGGATGCATCCGATGATCCAAACGTCGAACTAACACCATCATCTAATCAAGGGTGGTCTGCTGGGCACGGATCCGACCCTCTAACATCGTCACATGATCCGTATGTTGCTCCTGCACAACTGCTCTCTCGACCAAGGCAGCTTCAATCCGCTCAAGCACAAGTCCCTGCGGGAAAAGGGCTTGACTCTACTGCTCTAAAATAACTCCCTGAGCTGCCAAAGTCTGAGACTGCTGCTCAAGTCTCTCCAACAGAAGCTGCAAGCTCAGAACCTGACCCTGCTGCTCCTCTGGCTACTCTGCAGGCTGAGCTCCCTCTGCCTGCTGCTCCTATGGTGGCTCTGGTAGGGGAGGTAAATATCCCTCTGAACGTCTCACACTCGATGCATCAATAGCAGACACCTGCTGCACCTATAGCAATCCTAGGACAATACCGACCTCAGCCTCCTCTATCACAAACAAGAGCAGGCAACCAAAAGGAATGGTCCCCTGTGCTCTAGGAAATGCATACTCAGTGTATAATGCCATAAACATGAATCTCAGTAGGTCGATTGACCTCTGAGTACCGATAACCTATAGAAGAGCTACTCTCGCCCGACTCACCTTAGTGTGACGCGTAATCGACAGAAGCGAATGATAGGAAAATAAGAACAATGGCCGATAACGCGGTGTAAGCACTCTCACGGGCAACTGACGTTTACCCACCCAATGTGTCCCCTCAACGCATACCTCATCGAATATAACATCAAAATCTGACGCCCTCTTAGCTAGGTAACTAAACTGCACCTTAACAACTCTGGGTAGCTAATATACCTGGACAAACGTGCTCGGAGTAATCTTAACCACATGCCCCCTGACCCACGACTCAATCAACTCATACCCCGAAGTGGTACTAGCTCTACGGATGTTCTCCATAAACTTGGCGATCAACATGAATATACAAGACCCCTAGAAGCAAGCCAATGGAGTCCACTCTCTCCTAACAAACTCCTCCTCCCAACGATAAATACCACCTCTAAAAGCATGGAGAGCGAACTCCCGCTCTCTAGGGAACCCTCTCACACTCCAAGTCTTAATAAAAGCATCTGAGGCAGCCTCACCAATGAATCTGTCAACATCATACGCTGGGGGAGGTGGTAATGCCACTCCCCGGCCTCTACCTCTACCAACCCTACCGCCCTGGCCAGCTAGACCAGCCATGGCTAAACAGGTGGCTACACGAAAGACTACTCTAACAATATAAAACAGTGCACGAAAGAGGTTCAAGAGGAGTACCTAAAGCAGGAATAGATGATAGCGTGCGAATGCAGACTCGTGCTCAAACTCCGGCAGGGCCCTGCTACTTAGCAACTCCGAAAACACTCAATTTCTCACTAGTTTTACATTTGAATTGAGTTTGAACTCAACTTCGGACTCCTCATTTTATACCTGTTCGAAGGCCGTTCGAACGCAACTTAAGACGCAACCGTTTGAACAACCGTCTAACGCTCTTCGAACGGCCCGTTTGAACGTAATGCACACCGTTCGAACGGTCAACCTGGAATTCGACTCGACGCAACACAAAACTGACAAAAACTAACAAAAATCTCAAAAAAATACAGAAAAAAAAAAACTACCAAAACAACAACATCCTAACAATAGCATTTAACACAAAGTAAAAACACCGAGCTTTCCCCCCCCCCCCAAACTAAAGATTGGCCAAGTCCTCGAGGCCTTAAAACATGCATAAACAAAGGGAAAAACTACCTAAATATCTATAATAAAAATATCCTTGTAAAGTATATAGATCAAAGGTGATTCGCATCCATAATACGACAGAAAATAAAATAAAAGACAACGACTGAATTAAACTAAACCAGTTCCAGACACTCTAGAGAACTGAAGAAAACTATAGAATCAGAACTAAATAGTATCACGAGACTTAAGCATCTTAATCTCTGCCTTTAACTCCCGAATCTGATAGTGCAACTCCTCAAGAGAATGGGCTGATTTGTCGGCTTCTAGTGGTCGATCAAGGGAAATATCTACCCCATAAATCAGATAGCCAGAGTATTGAATAGTATCGGCGGATGAAGTAGGAACTCGTGCAGCTTTCAAGGACTTATGGATCAAAAGACCAAAGGGCATAGGATCATAAGATAACCGAGACTCTATAATGGCTTTCAAGATGAGATTCGAAAGGTTAACAGTGTACCCTTTACCAATAATGTATAGCCGCACACAACGGGAGCGAAGGACAGTCGTGACAGAGCACTTCTCAGGAATAATAGTGGTGGCAACAATTAAGTTCAGCATCTAGTATTTACATTTCAAAGAGGCCACTGGAATAGTAGATTGTTGCCACGGAACAAAGGTAAATTGGAGTTCGAAAAGAAGTTCCTCACTAGTAGGCAGAGAGCAAGGGAATGGCAGATAATCAGGATGACAAGTGGATGGTATACGTAGAAGACAAGAAACGTCCTCTTTGCCAATGGTAATGGTCCGGCCTCGCACCGTGGAGGTCAAGATAAGCTCAGGCTGCGAGGTATGAGTCAAATAAGTATAAAATTCCCGAACCATATCAACATTAACAACTCCTTTTGTGCCCAACATATGAACCCATCCCCTATGAAGGAAATCAGCTTGCAAAAGCTCATCTGCAAATTCCGACAAGTGAATACGACGCTCGATGAGGACCTCATGACCATGGAAATTGTTCATGAACATGTCTCGCTCCCGTGAATTAGCAAATCGCTCAACTTCTGTTCGACTCCGTTTATGACCTCTTTTAGAGAACTTAGTTCTAAAAGATGCCATTATACATGTGCAAGGAATGAGACGGAAACTAGTGAAGAAGAACCTAAAACAAAACAAAACAACCTAAAATAGCGAAAAAAAAGACTCAATAAAAGAAAAAAGAATTAAAATAAAATATAATAAAGGAAAATAAAACAAATGAAAGAACTCTAAAAAGATGAAAGCAAAATAGTAGAAATAGTGATAATAATCTACAGAAGATACAAAATTTACAAGTCTCTGTTTGGAGGGAGACTAAAGATCAAGAGGGGGTGGATCCTCAAGATCCACACATTTGACCTTACCCACAAAATTATCAAGGTAGGGCTTCAACCGATGCCCATTAACTTTAAACACATTACCATTTTTAGGGTTCTCAATTTCAATTGCACCATAAGATGTGACACTGTGCACCAAAAAGGGTCCGGACCAACGACTCTGAAGCTTGCCCGGAAACAAATGTAATCAAGAGTTATATAGCAGAACTCTTTGACCTACTTCAAAAGATTTTCGCAAAATGTGTTGGTCATGTACCGATTTCATTTTCGCCTTAAAGATTTTTGAGTTCTCATAAGCATCATTCTTGATCTCCTTTAGTTCATTGAGTTGCAATTGCCGTAGGGGACCTGCCTAATCTAGACTCATATTAAATTGGCAAATTACCCAATACACCTTGTGCTCTATTTTAACCGGAAGGTGGCATGCCTTCCCATACACAAGTCTATATTGGGATGAACCTAGAATGGTCTTATATGCTGTCATATATGCTTATAATGCATCCTCTAAAATCAAGGACCAATCCTTTTGATTAGGATTAACAATTTTATTTGGGGCTTGTTTGATCTCCCTATTTGCTAACTGAAATTGGCCTTGTGTTTGGGGGTGGTAAGGTGTACCAACCTTATGAATCACCCTGTTCTTCCTCATTAAAAGACCTACAAGCCGGTTACAGAAGTGGGAGCCACCATCACTAATGATAGCTCGGGGCATACCAAATATAGAGAAAATATACTCCTTTAAGAACTTGACCACAATGACATGGTCGTTGGTACGCGACGGGATGGCTCTACCCATTTGGACACGTAGTCTATAGCCACTGGAATATAAAGATAACCACACGAGTTCAGAAATAGTCCCATAAAATCAATACCCCAGCAATCAAAAACCTCTAGAATAATGATCGGAGTAAGAGGCATCATGTACCTCCGAGATAAACTTCCTAATTGTTGGCATCGATCGCAAGACGTGCAAAAGGTATGGACATCATGGAACAAGGTGGGCTAATAGAACCCGCTTTGCAGAACCTTTGTAACAGTTTTACGAGATGAAAAATGTCCACCACACGCATGTGAATGGCAGAACTCAATTATGCTTTTTACCTCGGTGTCAGGAACACACCTATGAACAATTTGATCAAAACAGTATTTGAACAAGTAAGGATCTTCCCAAGAGAAATACCTCACATTCTTAAAGAACTTCTTCTTATCGATGCTAGACCAATATGATGGTATCTTACCCGTGGCTAAGTAATTTGCAATGTCAGCGTACCACGGGGTCATTATGCTTGTATGTGCAGTGATTTGGAAGAGATGTTCATCCGAAAAGCATTCGTTGATTAGAAGGGGGTCTTGGGCTTCCCTATCAGTAGGGAGCCGCGACAAGTGATTGGCTACTACATTTTTTACCCCTTTCTTGTCTCGAATTTCAATATGGAACTCTTGTAACAAGAGGATCCATCGGATGATTCGGGGTTTCGCATCGGGTTTACTCAAGAGGTACTTAAGCGCAGAGTGATCGGTGTATATAATAACAAGTGATCCGATTAAGTATGACCTAAATTTGTCAAGTGCGAAAACTACGGCAATGAGCTCTTTTTCTGTGGTGGTATAGTTCAATTGAGCCTCATTAAGGGTTTTGCTTGCATAATAGATGACATATGATTTTTTATCTACCCTTTTCCCCAACACAGCCCCCACCGGATAATCACTCGCGTCACACATCAACTCGAAAGGAAGAGACCAATCAGGTGATCGAATAATATGTGCAGTGGTGAGAAGCCCTTTGAGTTTATTGAAGGCTTCTTGGCATTGTGGTGTCCACTCGAAAGGTACATCTAATGAAAGCAAGTGGCACAAAGGTCTTGATATGGCACTAAACCCCTGAATGAAGCACCGGTAAAACCCGGCATGCCCTAAGAATGATCTCACATCTTTTACGCTTTTAGGGAGAGGAAGACGTTGAATTAGTTCGACTTTGGCTCTATCTACCTCGATCCCCTTGTCGGACACTATATGTCCCAAGACTATTTCTTGTGTTACCATGAAGTGACACTTTTCCCTGTTAAGCACTAAATGGCTTTCCTCACATCTTTCCAAAACTCGCTCTAAGTGCTCAAGACACAATTCATAGCTATCCCCATAAACTGAGAAGTCATCTATGAAAACTTCAAGAATTTGCTAAACCATGTCGCTGAAAATAGACATCATGCACCTTTCAAAAGTGATCGGTGCATTGCATAAGCCAAAGGGCATTCTCCTATATGCATAGGTGCCAAAAGGGCACGTGAATGTAGTCTTGTCCTGATCTTCTAGCGTGACCTCTATTCGGTTATAGCCGGAATAACCATCTAGGAAGCAATAAAAAGCTCGGCCCGCAACTCGTTCTAGGACTTGGTCCAAGAATGGAAGTGGGAAGTGATCTTTCCTAGTTGCGGCATTGAGCTTCCAGTAGTCAATACACATTCTCCAACCTGTTTAGATCCTAGTTGGCACTAGTTCGTTATGCTCATTCTTCACTACCGTGACTCCCGACTTTTTAAGGACGACTTGGGTTGGACTTACCTATTTTGGAATTAGAGATGGGCTATATAATACCCACATTAAGAAGCTTCAACACATCTCCTCTAACTACCTCATTCATGTTGGGGTTTAAGCATCTCTGCATTTGACGTACGGGCTTAAACTCCTTTTTAAGATATACGCGATGTGTGCACATGAGAGGACTAATGCCGTGAAGGTCTGCTATGGTCTAACCTAAGGCTTTCCTATGTTTCACAAGCACTTGTAATAAAAATGCCTCTTGGCCTTCAGACAAGCTAGAGGATATGACCACGGGGTATGATTCACCTTCCCCAAGAAAAGCATACTTAAGGGTAGAAGGTAAAGGCTTTCTTTCAAGAGTTGGTGGTTGCTCTTCGAAAGAGACTGGCTTGACAACACTAGGGGTAAGGGGTTCAAAAAACAGGAGTCCAATGACCCACATGCATGACCATATCACTCTCTCCCCTTGTAATTGATGGATCGCTAAAACCTACACACTCTGACTCTAATTGACCATAAGGCTCACTCCAAACTAGAGCTCTCTCAATTGGGTCTTCAATGAATTCCCGATCCATATGCTCTTAGATGATAGACTCGATGAAGTCTACCTCCTTAATTTGGTCTACTTCCTGCAATTGCTTACCCACTGTGAAAATGTTGGTCTCTAAGGTTATATTCTTGAATGAAAGTTTAAGCAACCCATTCCTACAATAAATAATGGCATTCGCGGTTGCTAGGAAGGGTCGTCTTAAAATAACTGGGATATGACTCTTAGACGACTCGACCTCTATAGGTTGGGTATCTAAAACAATAAAATCTACCGAATAGTAGACTGTATCAACCTGTATGAGCACATCCTCGATAATAACTCTAGAGACTTTCACAGACCGATCAGCTAACTCTAATGTCACTCGTGTCGGTTTAAGCTCTCCTAGACCTAGTTCTTTATACACAGAATATGGAAGAAGGTTCACACTCGAACCTAGGTCAAGAAGATCAATTCTAGAACCCCCTATTGTGCACGAAATCGTAGGACAACCGGGGTCCTTATATTTCAGCACCAACTTATATTGGAGAATTGCGCTCTGACTTTCATTCATCATTGTCATTTCTTTAACATGCAATTTTCTTTTTACAATGCACAAGTCCTTCAAGAACTTGGCATAGGACGGTATTTGTTTAATGGCATTTAACATAGGGATATTAATTTGAACTTGTTTGAAGACATTATAAATTTCAGCATTCAAGTTCGCTTTACTCGCTTTGGTCAACCTATGTGGGAATGGTGCTGTTTTAAGTCTTCCAAACTCACGTCCTTAGATGTTTGGGGAGACCGCTCAGAATGACTCCCATTCTCTTTTGGTTCACTCATGTTCTTTTCATTCTCACTCTTTTCTCTCTTTTTCTCATGCCCTAACCCGGCATATGCATCCTTATTCCCTTGATCATTGTTGTTAGGAGGGTTAGTTTGTTCTAGTTGTTTTCTACTCCTAAGGGTGATGGCCTGAACTTGTGCATGTGCCGTGTCAACGTAGTTTGCAGGTTTCGGGTTTGGTTGAGGTTGGGTCGGAAATCACCCTTGCGTTTGTTGAGTCATCAACATCTTGTGGATGTCTTTGACTATCATAATGGTCTCCCCTTGCGATTGTTCCAGATTTGTAACCCTGTTTGTGAGTAATCAAAGATCATTGGTCACATGATTATCTTCATTAGTCCTCCTATGGGGCGGGTGGTATTGTGCCGGTTGAGGTGTATATGTTTGTGGTACCGACGGTGTGGGATACGTGACTATTTGTCCTTGAAATGGTTACGGTGGTGTTTAGAATGGTGGTGGAGGTTGTTGGAAGGCTTGAGGATTTGAAGGACCCTCTTGTTTCCACCCAAAGTTAGGGTGATTCCTCCACCCGGGGTTATATGTGTTGAAGTAAGGATTATTCCCGCTCCTTTGATTTTGATATCCCCCTTGTAATTGGCCAACCGCATTTACTTGGCCATGAAGTGCTTCCCATACCCCCGGTATGACAGGACATGATGTAGTATCGTGGTCTTATGTATTGCAAACTAAACATGATGAAGATGTTTCAACCAGTACTGTCGTGGTGGCCTTAGAAGTTTCCAAAACCTCCAATTTACAAGTGAGTGTTGTGACCCTAGCTTGTAAATCTTCCACCTCCCCTAATTGGTGTTTTACTCCGACATGTGACATGTTGATGGGCTTATGTATGAGATTTTGTGCTCCAGTGTTGGACCCATCCCTTGCCATGTTAGCATTAGCCTAATCCCTAGTCAAATTGGCCAAATAATCGAAGTAATTATATGCCTCTGTGGGGTTTTTGTCTGGATAGGTTCCCGCACATATAGATTCGACGAACATCTTCAATTGAGGGGTCAATGAAGAGTAAAATGTGTTTATGATGTGCCATTCAGGGAACCCATGATGCGGACATACGAAAAGTAGGTCCTTAAACCTCTCCCAACATTGGAAGAAGGTCTCACCACTATTCAGTGTAAATTGGGAGATGGCACGACATAGTGCCTCGGTGCAATTTTCAGGGAAGAACCTTTTTAAGAACTCCCCTTGCAGTGTATGCCATGAATGTATGGACATAGGCCTCAATGAATTAAACCACATCTTGGCCTTGTCCTTTAGAGTGAAAGGGAAAAGTTTCAACAGTAAAACCTCCCTAGGACATGAATTATCTTGGAACAGTGAGCATGCATCTTCGAAATCTTTAATGTGTGTATACGGTTGTTCCGAATCATAACCATGAAATTGAGGTACGGCAAGTAGCATTCCTAGTTTAATATTTAGCATGGTCTAGTGTGCAAGAAGTACTATGGCAGATGTGGGGGTTTGCCTTTAGGGATTCATGTAATCCCTTATGGTACGATTTTGAACGGGATCGTCTCCTTGGTTACTTCCTATTTCGAGGTTGTCATTGTTGCCATCGTTGAGGTTTGCCATTGGAATAGACCTTAAGTCAACAATCAAGAAAAAATTAGGAAGGTCTACCAGACTACGACGAATGGGTGATGGAGTCAAATAACCTAATGAAAGATTACGTAACGGGTTGACTCGAACTAGACGGCGTGTGTGATCTCTAAAATACGAGGACATACATATGCAATGCACACAAAAAGCACGTACAATCCAACCGAACCTCCAATCTCCTCAAAAATATCAACTCTGTTGCCCACAAAACAAGTAATTTATCCCAGCCGAACCTCCAATCTCCGCATGCAAAGCAATACCACCAATAAGCACTTAGCACAGCGCCTAATCTCCTCTAAATCCACCTCCTATCAAAATGAATGCCTAGACCCCTAAAAAGAAAAGAAAAACAAATAAATCCTAAAACTAACACAAAAAGGTGGAACAAGGTTACCGATATGGCCTTAGCCGTCGCTTTCCTTGTCGTGATAGATGGATGGCGAAGCAGTCCGTTGGATTTCGCGAGGACTAAGGTTCGATTTCTAGCACGCCTCTTGCGGTCCCTTGTGCAAAAATATGCTCCCCGGCAGCAGTGCCAAAAACTTGACTCAGCCTCCGAATGTATTCTTGAAATATCTCAAGTATAGGACGGCAGAGTAGTATAACTCGTAAGAACGAGGTCGATCCACAGGGAGAAAATTACACAGAACCACAAGCACTAAAAACACTTCCCTCAGGTGCTCACAAAAACCTTACGACTTGCTTCAAAAAGGGAAACGAAAAATCTGATTGTTTTGAGATGGTATATTTATCTAAGCTAATTCAAACTCAAAAGTAATTAATTGGAAACAATGTAGACTTTAACTATTAACAAAAAGGTCCCAGGATCAGCCGTTCAGTTCAATTGCATCTTTTGAAATCTCGAAAGAGGTATTTTGATATCTCAAACCCTTCGACTACGTCGCGAGTCTCGGTTTCGGAATATTTGGCGATAAAAACAAATATCCTTCAAAATTTCAACTCCTAGAATAATTCAAGTTGTTTTAATCAAGGACGAAAGTACCATCGACTCATGCAAGGCATATACTGAATATAAATTCATGCATAAACTTTACCAAACATAATCAAACGTCCAGGTTTTCGAAATTTCTAGAACGAAGAAGATGAAGAGAGAATAACTAGAAGATTTAACTTTAAAACCAAAACATACCTCCTTTATTCATCCAAAACATTCAATTAATCTTCGTTTTTGATCCCGAGATTAAGAAGTTTAGCTACTCATGTTCGTAATGTAAAAGTAAGTTGCATAAATATAAACTAAAAATATTGATTGCAAACCTGAGAATCTGATTACAGGAATTGTGAATACTATGAAAAACCTTGAAAATAAACAAGAAGAATTCTGTATCTACAGCTGCTACTACCTTCTAAAACTGTAAAAAATTGCGAACCCTAATATATCCCACAATCCTAACTTATATAGGCTTCCAATTCTATGCAGGATCGGACAACCATTCGAACGCTGTGTCGAATGCACTTTGAACGGGGAAACCTACTCTTTGAATCTATCGAACGCACTTTGAACCTGGTCTTAACGCGACACCGTTCGACATAGCGTTTGAACGCTACTGTTAATCGTTCGAACGCTCTTGGGACCGATTCGAACGCCCTTTGAACACCTTCTCCATTTCAGCACGAATTTATCCCTTTTTAGCTAGGATTCCTAAAAATAAACACAAACCTAAGTTAGTACGAATTAGGATTAAAAATAACATAATTAAACATATTACCAAACTAACAAATAGCTAATTAAGGCATATAAATTGCACTTTTAGAGTACAATCACAACATCTCTATAATACTTCTTTAGTTTTGGCGTTAAACAAATAGGGTGTTTTGAGTATCTCGTAAAATCTTTATATTTGTTTATCATTACTAGCTATATTAACATCCATGTTTGGGCCTGTCATGTACGGGCGGGGTTCTTCAGCCTGGGACAACAAAGGGATTTCGTGTTGGGCTGGCTATCCCACATTGGGGGAGTTTGGGTATATGTGTTAATTTATAAACCTTCCGACCATTTCTTGTTTTAACGGGTTATGTTGGACTTGATTAATTCCCCTAAAAAAAAAGGAGAATGAGATCCAATTTTAAAAAGTCAAGGAAGCTTAGTGCAATTTCTTTTAGAAATACCACCTCACATTATTTGGATGAAATTTTTTTAAAATAGAATCTTCTTACAAATAAACTCATAGAGTAATGGTTTCATTTTTCTTGCTAAATGGCCCCAAAACATCACCTTGCTCACGCATAATAACTTCTAGGGTAAATTACACTTACCTCCCTTAAGGTATTTTACAAATTTAAATAGTATCCTTGTGGTTTTTGAAATGGCACTGACCTCCCTATCAGACTTTGTCCTCTAACGGTGTTAACAGAGGCTAGTGTTTTACTATTTAACCCTTCCTTTGACCAGAAAAAGTCAAGTTAAATATCTTCCAACCTCTTCTGTACTACTACAGAACACCCACCATTGCCGACACAATAGTGTTGACTCACTTCCTACCTTCGCCGCCGTCGAACATATCTTTATTTTGAAGCTCTGCCAGCTAGGGATGCAATTAATTTGGGGCCTTTGTGCTTGTGGTTAGTAATGGTTCGGCCATGAAGGGAATAAAAGGAGTGGTGACGTTGCCGGTGGTCATGGTGGGTGGTGCTGGAGACACCATAGCCGGAGAACCCATCAGTCACCACAACCCACCATCATTTTCATCCACAGCCCCACCCATTGCCCCTTCCCTACCACCCACCACCACTGGGAGACCTATCCATGGTAGTAACAAAATCAAAACCCCACCTCAAGCCCACTTGTCCAAACTCATGACTAACAAAGTAATTAATCTCACCTATCATCAATCATCAAATTCTTTTCCAGGTGGGTCTTTCAATACATTAGAAATTTAGAATCAATGCTTCAATGTGTTGCCATATTTTTTCTCTCACTAGGAGCCAGAACTCCATTGATTCTCTCTCTCTCTCTCTCTCTCTCTCTCTCTCTCTCACACACACACACACACACACACACACACACACACACACACACACACACAGCCATCTAAATGTTGGAATATTTGGTGTTACACCCCAACTTTGAGCCATTATTAAGGTGGAACTCACTTATCCTTTTTAGTGGGTCCAAGGTGCTTTGTGTTCTCCTCCATGAAAAAATGAAGAATAAGCATCTACTTACTCAAATTCATGGAAGTTTGAATGAAATAATGGTCCCCAAAGTAAGTACCATGAGTATGGTTATTAGGTAGAACTAAAGGCTTGTCCCACATTGATTTTTTATTAAAAAATTGATAGGTATATAAAGCCTAAGTTTAGATATGGGTTTGGGCCCCAAGGGGCACCCCACTTTTGTGGAAAGGGGAGGACCTATAGAACCCATAGGTTGACCCAATACTCTACATGCGCGTGCCGCCCTCGATAGTCAATCCGGCCGGCTCAGCTCGGCTCGGTTCAAGTGTGATTAAAATAATATTAAAATCGTTTAGGCCGGTTTAATATTTAATTTTTTAGACACGGTCTGAACCAGATGTGTGTAAACCGGGCAGGAACTGAATCGGTTCAAGTTCAAATTCCCCCTCCGAAATAAAAACAGTTTTTTACATAGTTTTTATTTGTCTTTCTCTCTCTCCGACGAAGTCCTACTGCAACTGACCCGACGACATTCTACCCAGATTCCAGCTACATTCGTTTGCATCTCCAGCGAAGTGCTGCTCAGATTCTAACGACTGTTCTAGGCGGATTCTGACTGTTCAATCAGTCTTTCTGATCTTCGTTTCAGACTTAGAAATTTTGCACGAATTTTCATCCAGGTTTTGTTTTCAGTTTAATTTCTGTAAATGTTGTATGGTGAATTTCAATGAAAATTTAACCACATTGTTGTGTGTTTCTGTATTGAATTTCTACGTTGAAATTCTATAGAATTGCAGTATATTTCCAACGTAGAAAATATTGTCTTTAGTTATCATGTCATATTAATTTTGTTAAAAACGGTGTAGGTTTCTATATGAAATTTACTGTCATAATTCTATGTTGAATTAGACAGAAATTTTCTTATGTTTTTCTTCATACATATTACATTCATACTGTACATGAAGAGAGTAGAATTTAATGTTTATATTCAACCTGAATATTGGAGTGCTATTTATTCAGTGTCATGATCATTTTATCTTAGAGATAGACACCCGTTAATTCTATAAGCACCTGTGTGGGGGGCGAATCTGTCTTAATGGGAGAGTGTGCAACACTTGACTTGATCTACCTTTCATTACATATTTTATTGCATTATCGCCTATGAATTGTTTAGTATGCCATGTCACATTATTACATACACATTATTCATTAATTTTTAATTTCACTTTATTATGGCTACAATTTATATGGGAACCATTATACAATATTTTTTCAATAATATTAAGACAGATTGTGTTTCTACTTGTATGTGTTTTTCATATGTAGTAATACTGTGAAATTGCATGTGATTGTGTGTTGTTGAGTATAGGATGTTCATAGTCATGTGTGAATATAGAATTTTCATATTTCTAAAGCACTAAATTTATTTTATTTGCCGCTTCGAAAGCGATTGTTCATCTTTGAAATAAACTTGTAACAAATCTAGAAACTTGAGTTTCATATTACATAGCAATTGACATGAATCCTAATGTTGTGATGAACTTAACATGGATAGTGGTTGTTAATTTGTTAAAGTTCTATTTCCGTTGTATGTTTAGCATGATAAGTTGCATCAGTACATCTTTATATATCTTAGATGCTACATGTTGTTTGTCTTGCCATGCTTATGTATGTTTGGTGAAAGCATGCCTTTGTAGTTGAGCAATTTTTATTGCTAGAGTTTTTAATTTCATTTGAGAAATTAAAATGGTATTATTATATGGTTTCTAACCTTAAGAATATAGGCATATGATACTTTGTGTATTAGTAAATTTAATTGCTAGAGTTTTTAATTTCTTGTAAGAAATTAAATTTGTGTTATTCTATGATTTTTAATCATAAGAATATTACCATGTGTTTGCAGTTCATATGATAGACATTTGGGAAGAGGTGCGTCAGAACTGGTTTGGTGAGGATGAGTTAGAGAATCCTGCACAACCAGTGAATCCTCCTGTGTTACACACAATGTATCATCTTCATGGCCCAAAAGACATTGTTCTTCCTAGGCCAGTGTCACTGCATATTCCACTAGGGCAGGGGATTGGACCGAATGAGGCAGGATCGAAGTGCTATCAAAACTACTACAGGAAGATTTGATGCGCCACTCGCAAGAGCATTCCGTCTCCCACTTACTTTCAGAGCTTGAGGTGTCTAGCACAACCCGAGGGTTTTCACGATGTGGACTCTCCTTATCGGCCAAACACCCTCGAGCGTGTGCGGAAGAGGATACTTGATTCTATGTTGGTAGTAATTGAGAGTTCCTCTTCTAGAGAATCATCTAGTTTTTACTAGTTTCGTGTTAGGGTTTAGTATCATTAATGTGTTTAGTATCATATCTTGTTTAGTTGCATAACTTATTTAGTTGATAACTTGGAACACTTTTAGTAACCATATATGTATCTGTGTATATCTATACTTGTGATGGTAATAACATATCTAACTTTTATGTTAATTATCATGTATTGATTGTATTTCATAATGTTCCTTGAAATATAATACAATTAAGAAGGTACCATCGAAGAGTATACTTACAGATGTTCATGTTCCTAGTGGTACTACCGGAATAGTATACTTAAAGTAATCAATCACACGTTATAATGTTCAAATGAGTGTGAGAACGAACGTAGTAAACGAGTAAAAGGTATTGGACATGGTGATGATGTAGCTTCAATAGCTTAACGTTTAGATTTGCCTGTTTATAAACACCTAGTTGATTCAGTAACTTAATTAGTGGAAAAATGAAATCCAACTCTTCATTGAGTTGATATGTACTACTTTGTTAAATTCTAGATAATCCAGGAAATGTGGGGAGAAGCTTTGTTTTCTCAAACACACGTTCTTATTAGGACATCCCACAGAACACTGTGTTGACATGGATAGAATTATAGTTCAGCTTATCCGTAATCTAAGTTATAAAATTGCATGAGGGTTTATTCCATTGTCTTCTTGAACATAGTTGTGCATGTGAATGCCGTGGTAGACGATAATCCGTCTAATACTCTAGAATCATTCGAGGGAGTATTTCCTAATTCTAGAAGTGGGACATTCTTTAGGAATGGACTTCCTTGTGCATTTGGTTTTCACTCTAAGAGTCTTGAAGACTTTATGAATTAGCAAGAGATCCAAGACTCTAAGTCTATGGTTGGAAGGTAATAGTTTACATAGAGGTAAAACTAAATGGGTAACAAACGATCTGCCTGATGGATCTAAAAATGAGGTTATCCAAATAGTTCAAGGAGTAGAGTCTAAAATCAAATACTTAATAGATATGTGATGAGATTTAGTCTCAGTAGTTGTGACTTCATGATATGAGTTCACGCAAGTGGTAAGGGTAAACATATCTTGGCAAGAATAAAGTATTTTATTCAAACCCACGGCTAATTCACTGGAAGGTGATAGCCTTGTGCTACAAATGAGCACTGATCACATATACATCCAGAAGTACTAGAGAGGGTACACTATGGAAACTGGATTTATGGATTAGAAAACACTAAATCCATAAATGGATAAAGTCTTACAAGAAGTGCATTAATTTCTTAGGAAATTCTCACAATGGAAGTAAGCAACCAGATTCTGCAGAGGAATCAAGAGCTAGGGAAGAAGTATCAAGTGACTTCTTAAACATCTTAAGACACAGAGAATTCCCAATAATGACAAAACACAACAAACAAGTCTGTTAAAGGTCATTACTCGCAGGAATGCAATATTCAATGATTAATAATATAATCAAAGGATATTGAGAGATCATCTTACTATTAGGCCTGGTAAGAGATCGAAATTCATTCATTAAGAGGCTTAGGCATTAAAGCTATCTTAAAAGTTACCTTGATAGCAACTCAACCTAGTTAACTAGAGATCCCAAGATTTAGGTTCAACGAGACAACCAAATTAAGAACGACTTAATATAAATCAATAGGGAACTTTGTTCCACTACCTAATTTTATAGTGAAATATTAATTACCTGAAATATTGTTAAGATAAGCTACAGTTTTTAATATAGAACAAGTAGGCAGGCTACTCATATTAATAAGTCTATGCTTTTAGTGATTTTTATTACTTAGATACTAAGTGGAGTATGTATATTTGCTCACTCTATAAGAAATCACTTATATGAATGAGAAAGGGCCGCTTCTGTGAGAATTGCAAAGGCTTCAATTCTCTAAAAGCACTCGTGAATACCAGGATCATTCAGGGCCAAAACGAACACAACCGAAGAATCAAACTTGGATAGGGAAGAAACCGTGTAAGTATAGTTGTCTCGGTTTATACAAATGGCAGAACAGTTCAAAACATCATGTTCACTGGTCAGTCAATAAACCTGATAATATTTCACTAAAGAAGGTTCAAAGCCAAAAGCCACCTTTCCTAACGCGGTGACTTTTCCGCTCTACTCTCTTTTTTACATTTGTGCATCTGCATTTCTTTGTGCATTATTTTTTAACAGCCAATCTCATTTATGTGGGGGATTGTTGGAATATTTGGTATGACACACCAACTTTGAGCCATTGTTAAGGTAGGACCCACATATCCTTTTTAGTGGGTCCAAGGTGTTTTGTGTTCTCCTCCATGAGGAAATGAAGAATAAGCATATACTTGCTCAAATCCATGGAGGTTTAAATGAGATAATGGTCTCCAAAGTAGGTACCATAAGTATAATTATTGGATGGAACTAAAGGCTTGTCCCACATTGATTTTCTATTGAAAAATTGATGAGAACATAAAGCCTAGGTTTAAATGTGGGTTTGGGCCCCAAGAGGCACCCCACTTTTGTGGAAGGGGGAGGACCTATGGAACCCATGGGTTGACCCAATACTCCACACACGTGCGCGTTGCCGCCGCCCACCTGTTCGTCCGACCAACTCAACTCAATTAGGGTTTGGGTGCGGGTGCGATTGAAATAATATTAAAAAAACTTGGGTCGGTTTAATATTTAATTTTTTAGACACGGTTTGAACCAGACGTGTGTGAACCAGGCGGGAACCAAACCGCTTCAAGTTTAAATTTAATTCTAACGGTTGCGACCCTTCCTAAGGGCGCGTTTGGCTGACACCATTTTGAAAGGGTGCGAATCTTTCTATATATATAGAAAGATTCCCCCTCTGAAATAAAAATATTTTTTTACATAGTTTTTGTTCATCTCTGTCTCTCTCTCCCTGGTGAAGTCCTGTCGCAACCGACCCAACGACATTCTGTCCAGATTTTGACGACTTCCGTTTGCATCTCTGGCACAGAACTGCTCAAATTCTAGCGACTATTCCAGGTAGATTCAAACTATTCAGTCAGTCTTTCTGATCTTCATTTCAGACTTAAAATTTTAATTTATGTTTTGTTTAGACAGATTAATTTCTGTCTAATTCAATGAATCTTTCTATCCAGTGAAAATTTAATCATATTGTTTTGTGTTTCTGTATTGAATTTCTACGTTGAAATTCTACAAAATTGCAGTATATTTTCAGCGTAGAAAATATTGTCTCTAGTTATCAAGTCATATTGATTTTGTCAAAAATAGTGAAGGTTTCTGTATGAAATTTACTGTCATAATTCTGTGTTGAATTAGACATAAATTTTTTTTATATTTTCCTTCATACATATTACATTCATGTTGTACATGAAGAGAGTAGATTTTGACGTTTGCATTCGTTGGACCTGAATATTGAAATGTTACTTATTCAATGTCATGATCATTTTATCCTAGAGATAAACACCCGTTAATCCCATGGGCACCTGTGTGGAGGGCAAATTTATCTTAATCAGAGAGTATGCAACACTTGACTTGATTTACCTTTCATTGCATATTTTATTGCATTATCGCATATGAATTATTTAGTATGTCATGTCACATTATTACATACACATTAGTCATTAATTTTTACTTTCACTTTATTATGGCTACAGTTTATATGGGAAACATTATACAATATTTTTCCAACACTAAATTCACTATCTCTTTCTCACCCCAACATTAACCAGACACATCAAAAGCAAATCCTATTCCCAAATCTCAATTTTTCATTCTCTGTAAACTAAACCCATTAATTATTTTCTCTCTCTCCATTCTTTGTATAACCCACCTTATTTCTCTCTCTAAAAATAAATGCAACCTAGTTTCTCTTTGAAAATAGAATCCCTCAGTTTATCTCTACATTTATCAAACAACATGAATTACATCCTATAACCGTCATATCTCTTGTTTCCCCGTATTTACCCACACAGATTTTTCATTTCCGTGATTCAAAACATGGATTTGCAATCTTAGGTTTGTGATCCCCCTTTCTCTTATAGTATTCAAACTTTAGTGATGTGTTTTCCTTGAATGGAAGCGTTCCGGTGGTGGTGGGCGTTTATGTATATTCCACCAGAGATGGTGGTGGTTCAAGGTGGCGGAGACTTACGGTGTTTGGCATCAGAGGGGGAAAAGGGTGGCAATAGTGGTCTGGTTATGGAGAATTAGTTGATTTAGGATAAGCGAGAGAGAATTAATTTTGATCCTTTTACTATAATAAATAGCATTAGTTAAGAAAATATTTAAGGAAGTAATTTATGTTTTAACATTGTAATTAAGTTTATTTGCACTATTTAGTCTAGTTAATTGTAATTAAGTTTATTTAGACAATTTGGACTAGTTAACATTCTAATTAACTAATTAACTAGTTAATTATATAGCCTTTGTTTGTTTGCAAATGTTAAAATTATCTTTTGGAAGGGTAAAATGGACATTTACTGTAGATTTGGTGATGACATCACCAAAATCCGTTGTAGTCATTAACGGCATGTTAACAGGAGAAATCTGTTATCAATAATTAAAGTAAAAAGGATATTAGTGTTATTTTTAAAACTACAGGGATATTATTTGTTATTATCAAATACTTAAAGGAGATTAGTGTAATTAACCCTAACTAGTGCATCATATCTCTCTCTTCAAATTATCTCCACACACGCACCCTTGCTTGTCTTTGTCTCTCTCGAGAACTCCTTGAACAGCACTGATGTAGCCCACTCATTATACGTTTCATTTCCAGTTTTTAAATACACGTAGTTCAGTCATTGCTTGCTATTTATAATTTCTCAATACGTTACACAAACCTCCTTGAATTCGACTCACTCAACACAAAATTCTCTCTCTCTCCCTGTCTCTCTCATTCAAACCCTTCTCCATCTTTCCAGGACCATAGAAAGAAAGGAAGAGAAAGCAAGATAATCGGAGAAACCAGTTGAGCAAATATTACCCTCCTGAATTTACTCGCCGTGTGTCTCTAGCTCGGCCGGTGACCAAATCATCCCCTTATCCCCAGCCACCACCCTATGGGGGAGTACCCTTATCTACCCATTTTCTCTCTTACTTTGTAGCACTCGGGTTTTCCAGGAAAATCCGAGGGCAAGAAAGAGCAAACTCCCTTCCCATCTCATCGTGTGCCTTTAGGCAATGATAAGGAAACCGAGAGCTCAATATCTGATTAATTTCAATTCAAAGTTTAAAGCCCACAATTTTTATTTTTCTGAATCGTTGCGATTCAGGAAAATAAGAAATTTCTCATCGTTTATTAGATTTGTCGGTGAAAAGGAGGAATGACGCGACAGGTCGTAATCCGTCACCCGTCGTCGGTGAACCGGAGGCAGCCCCTGCTGGCGGCGAGCAAGTCAACTTCATCGTCGCCGGCGTTGTCGTCGTCCTCCCGCTCCGGCGGCAGCGGCGGGGGGAGCATGCGGATCGGGGAGGTGGCAGGGGGGACGGCGGCAGAGTGCGCGGCTGTGTGCTGCTGCCCGTGCGCCCTGGTCAACATCCTGGTGCTGACCGTCTACAAGCTGCCGGCGGGGCTCTGCCGCAAGGCGCTGCAGAGGAAGCGCCGCCGGAAGATGATGAAGAAGGGGCTGCTGCCGCAGCGGAGCAGCCGCTGCGACTGCGGATGCGATGACACCGAGCTCCAAATCCACCCCATCGCCCCCGACATGTTGCCGGCCGCCGACAAGCAAGTCAAATCCCTCCAAACAGACAAGGATGTTCTTAAGCTGGAGAAGGAAATGTGGGATAGGTTTCACAGCACCGGTTTCTGGAGAAGTTCCTCTCAGAGAAGTAACTCTCAACCGTCAAAAGAGTAAAATCAATCCCAACTAAATACACATACATTATATATATGTATATATATTTCTCTATCGATATATCTAAACTATTCATGTACCCACCCTTCTTCTGTGTATTTTGTTGTGTTTGATGCAAAACTATGTTTCTTGATGGTGGGATGTGTTTGGTTGCTCAACGGGCAAATTTTTTCCCTTTTTTCATGTACAAGAAGAGGATTTGGTCCATAAAGATCATTTCAATGGTGTTTTGGCCTGATTTTTATGAGAATGGAAATCTTTACATCAATCCAGGTGTACTGCAATCTTGTGTTTTTAAAGATTACAGATATGCATTTATATATCTCTATCATGTTGATATATCTGTTAATATTTTGTACGACAAAAAAATTGTGGGCAAGCCGTGTGTGTTTTGTGCCGACTTTTTTTCTTTGTTTTGTGATTCGTATTTTCACTTGCTAATTTTTTTTTTAAATTACGTGATTAACTCAAATTAGACTTGTTGATAATTGAATGTCATGAAGAAAATCCCAGAAGTTTTTTTTTTTCTTTTGATTGAACTCCAGAAGATTGAAGATGTTAATCATAAGATAGGACTTCAGGCCATATCACATCAGCTTGGGTCCCAGGCTTCAGTTTGTATAGTAAAATTTTGAAGTTCAGCATTGAATCAAGTTTCCATCATTTTCTATTGAAAATTTCTTCCGAGACACAGATTTAATTCCTGCAGCTGAATTGGTAAATCTTTATTGTCTTGCTTGTCGATCGAATCTAACCAAAAAAGGAAGCTTTCCCACTTAATTGGCTGAGTTTAGTTCGATTTCATGCATATAAAACGCTGTTTACGGGCAAGGTAGGTGGGAGTGAATTTTTCTCCATCTCATGTAGAGAGACAGAGAGAGAAGCAGAGAGAGATTTCTTGGTAGCCAAACAGGGTCCCGGGCCCAGTTTGTATCACCCTGCTTCAAATATCTATGATGCCCTGTTTTGCGGCATTTTGGAGGCTCAAAATGGTTTTGTTCATTGGCACTGTTAAACATGGACAGTGACAATACTTTTGAAAAGAACAAATAATAAAATTCCTTTAGTTAAGAAAGAAATGTTAGGGCTTATTGTCTTGTAACCCTTGCTTGGGTCGTTTTTGGTAAGTCACTCTTGTCACTGTTATGTTGTTTCCAAACAGCAACAATAATAGTGATGTTACAAATAGAGGCTGCCAAATGTGATGTTACAACTCCGCAACTACTCTAAGTCACATGATTCTAACTGAGGAATTAGAAGTTATTTATTATCAAATTTTTAAACTTAAATGGTTAAATTTTTAAATTTTAATTTACATCAATAGTTAATTGCCACTACATTGTTACAGTATTAAAATACATAATAATATATCTTATATTAAAGTTTTGCATGAATTTTTTTATAATTTAATAAAGAAATTACTATTTTGTTTCTTTTATTTTTAAAAATATTATAAATTAAATATTTTTAAAAAAAAAATTGATGCACACAAATAAATAACTATTTAAATAACATGTCTATGTCTATATTTTATACTTAGATATATAATAATGTATGTATATGTGCACTCTAAAGACGTATCTGCTCTTAATGTATTTTTATAAATGATGCTCTTGCACTCTGATTCTCGCTCCTGCACTCACACTTGTATCCACGTTGCGAACTGGTGACTCAATTACTGCCATGTTGTAATGTAACGAATTCCTCCATGTATAGTCAACTTAGTCGCCCTTTTAAAATGGCAAAAATACACAATAAAACAAACCTAAGAAGCATCAGATTCCAGGATTTGCTGCAGCTCTTCAGGAAAGGTTGAATAAGGGAGGACTACAATTGGGCTGACCAGTTCAAGCTTTGGGAGCCAACCAATGCGCACCTGCATTTGCTTGCACCTCTTCGACACCAGAAAAAAAGGAGCTTTCCACAATAATCTGCACATCTCTACGACAAGAAACTCCAATGGACACAGCTTTGATGATCAGCAGATAATCACTCTCCAAAATTGCCTTTGAGATGCCCATACAACTAGAGACGGACTCAAGAATTTTATTGAGAGGAGGTCAACGTTATAAAAAATTTGTAAAATTTTCTAAATTTTGAAAGAACCAAGGGAAAAAAAAAGTTTTGAATTATGGAAAATCAAGATAAAATTTTTTAAATTTTGAAAAGCCAATACACTATGTTTTATTATAAATTTTCAAAATTTATAGAATCTCACTACAATTTTGTCGAAATAGGTGGGTTATTTATTGCCCTCATTGTCTTACCTAGTTCTGACAATGCATCATGTGTTTTGTTTGGTGCTGACAATGAACCACTCTTGGGGGCAGGGTTACATTGGATTCATCCTTGTCAGAGCTAAATTCCGACTGCCTACAATCATTTGCAAACTACAGTAATCGATTAAGCCCAAGACGCACACACTAGCAAGAATTGAACTCGAGACGTCAAGGTTTACAATTTCGTCCTCTTCTAGCTCTACACCGCTGAACTCCCCATGACTATGGAACCTTCGTGCGTCAACCAGAAATTACTTTATACTTTTGGAGTAGCACATGGTCATTCTCATGTCTCACAATGCAGTGAATTCTTCCCTGCTTAGATGGTTCCGCTAATCACTTAGTAGATAGAGACCAACTATAACTCACATAGCAAGAAGAAATCCATTGCATTGTGAAAGGACTGAGCTTGTTCGGCAGAGAGAGACCTACTGCATTATAAAAAGGAACAAAAGGGGAAAAGGTTGAGCAGCGAATTATTTTTCAATTTTAACCCAGGTGCTTCAAAGTGGGATCGATCGAGAACTAAACTAGTCCTTCAGCAATTTCTCACTTCATATTCTGGTTTTGACCCCCCTGGGTACTTAAGAGGTGACTTTCTAATTGTTCGGTATACAAAAATAATTTCTCACTCGTGAAAAGAGGCTGTGTACCTTTGGATCTTTCCTTTCCGTAGTGGCGGGAACTTAACGCACTGAAAAGGTACTTAAGAGGTGACTTGGTAATGGGCAGGTATTTTTTACTTTCTATTAGAGCATTTCGTTCGAAATACGAAAACAATTTTCTGTAAGTGAGGTAATTGAGTTTGTGTACATCTGACCATTTTTCAATCCAGCAATGACGGGAACTTCATGTGCTAAATTGTTCTATTTGGACAATTTTACTGGCAACAGTCAAAAATTATTGGCTAAAAGAGAAGAAGAAAAAGTACAAAAATTATCAAAAGTTCTAATAACGAAAATTCTATTTTTGAAAATACGAAAAAAAAAATGTGGGATGTGAAAAGGTACTTAATTATAGTGGAGTTAATGGAATTATGGTTGAACCAGCTGGATGAAAGGCACGTTCATGGTTAATGGAAATAGACAACTGGGTACTGTTGTTTTCTGTAAAAGCATATTCTCAATTAAAGACAACCTTCTGTGTGAAAATGATCAAGTGACAGCAGATATAGTCAATGCTTAAATCTTGACTATTGTTCTCTGAGGATAAGATATGATTCATACTTTGCAAAAAAGGAGATCTTGGATTTAACTGTGGGTCCTAGTCTCTTTAATTAATTGCATTTTTCTTCAACCCAATCACTAAAATGATCTTGTTGGGGCATTTAGATCTGAGCCAAGACCTTGCAGGATTTTCCACCTTTTTCATTATTTTGTTTTCTTCGCTAATTCTCCAATATGGCTGGAAGTCACAATCTCTATCCCTTGTATGAAGATTCTAAAATAATTGCAGGGCTAAAGGTAAAAATAAAATAAAATACTCTAACCTGAACTGACCGCATAACCAATGTTACATATAAACGGAGTTTCTTTATGAAATTTTTATAAAGAATGATTTCACTCAATGGGTGGTCCATCACTGATATTATAATTTTTAAAATATTAATGTCATATTATCCTGAACAGAAATTCTCTATAGGAACTCCAGTTTGTAACAATTCAATAATGTATACCAAGTTGCCTTGGGATTTTTGCTTTGAACTTTATTCAAATTGTATGCAGGACTAGCTTGTCATTTGGAGACTATCTTGCATGCCACCATCTTTAATTTTTCACTCGAATATAACGGTTATATCCTTCTACTAAGGGCTTGTTTGGTATTAGTTTTTTTTAACTTTTTTCTTGGTTTATAAACAAAAAAGCTAAAATATTTTTAATTTTTTTTCTTCTATAAGCTATAACTAGCATAAAAGCAAAAAAACTAAAAAAAAATTGACTTTTTGGCTTATAAGTAAAAAAATAATCAAGCCAAAGAAGCTTGAAATTGTTGGGATGCAACCCATGTGCAAATGGAAGCAAAACAATCACATACATAATCTAAAGAGAAAAACACAGAGAATTAAGGTAGTTCGATAGAACAACGAATCGACCTACCTCCACAAGTGAGAGAGCAAAATTCCACTATATTAAGAAATAGTACAATCACTACTCACTACTTTCTACAAGCCTCTTGGTCTCATATGCACTAAACTAGAATCCATAAGTTTCCTATTTATAGGAAAACTTTAGAAAACCTAGTCCCTATATAATTAAGAAAACCTTAACATATTGAATCCACTAATTTGGCCCAAATGCATATACAACCCAATAATTAGATGGGCCTGCAGAAAGAATACAAGATACACACCCAGCAATCTCCACCTTGGTTTGAATTCAACAAACCATTCTGAAAATTACTAGTATCGATGTCGATTCTGTTACCGTTGTATTCGCCACACTTAAACCAGCTTGGTTCGCACCTCCACACTGAGGTGCCAACACCTTCTCGTCAGGGTGCTTTGCAAAGCTCACTACTTTACCAACTAAAGTGGCTTCACCTCCTCTACTACTCGAGCACAACTAGAGAGATCTACACTGCTAATTAAATCAATAGCAAAAAATCACCACTAATTAAATCAATAGCAAAAGAGACTAGCTTCATACTAGGCACGTGCCTTTTCACTGCATCAACTGCCTCAATCCTGCCATTTGGAGCTTTCTTATGAACATCCAATAGCTGTTGCTTCTCCTTCTTGCCAGAATCTTGCACACTATTCAATTCGCTCACTCGTGCACCTCTCTGCCGCTTCCGCATATTTCTATGCCTATTACATGTGCATCTCCACAATTACTACTCATCACCCTATCCACCCCTATGCTTTGCACGTGTACATTGTTTATCTGTACTACTCGTCCCATGTCTGATAATAGCTTCACCTGTCAAAACATTCTCCACCAGTGTATAGATTGCCAATCTTCTGTCTATCAGCACAACCTTGTTTCCCATAGAAACCCCAAGAGCTCCACCTTCAATTAAGAACTTACAATCTCGAAGCCAACATCGCTAGAGAAGTTAGATTATTCTTCAAATCTAGCACATGCCTAACCTTAGTCAAAGTCAAAATTGTACCATCAAGCATGCAAAATTGTATTGTTCTAACATTAACAACTTTGCTCCTTGTGTTGTTGGTCATCCTGATAGTACCCGCATCACAAGTCTAATATACTGCGAAGGATTCTCTAATTGAACACATATGAAACGAAGATCTAGAATTTAATACCAATCTAAATTCTTTGAACTTGAAGAAACTGTGATCATAACTTCTTCTTCTTTACTGCGGAACTCCTTTATAACTGTTACCTCTGATGATTGGACTTTTCCCCTATCTATATTGTACTTTGCACAATTCTTTTGTAAATGACCCTCCTAATTGCAATAATAGCAACTCACTTTGCGACCCCTCGACTTGAAATGGTTCTTCTTCCCAAACCCATCTTGCCTACATGATGTCCTGCCTCTAGCTTGACCATTACCCGATGTAACCATAATCCCCTCCCCTGATGATTTGTCAATCTCTCTCTTACTCAACACCTCGTGGGATACAAGAGCAGTAACCACCTCATCTAATCTAAGGGTATCTTTCCGTACATCAACGGGGTCCTCATATACTGATATGATGGAGGTAAAGAAACCAATAAGAGAATTGCTTTGTCTTTATCTTCGATCTTAGCACCGATACCTTCAATTCCGTTAGTATCTTGTTGAACTCATCTAAATGGTCTATAAATCTCTCTTTTGGTCATATGAAGTGTGTATGCCCAAAAGGCAGCCCAAGAAGGGGAGGTAAATTGGGTTTTTTAAAAATTAAAGGCAATTAAGGTTAATTAAAATTAATCTAATCAATGTAATAGTGAACAATCTATATATAAGAAATATAATCAAAAGAAGAATGGAAAATAGAGAATAAAAAGCACACCAAGAATTACCGAGGTTCAACCATAATTCATGATCTACGTCCTCGCCCCAAGATCCCCTTAAAGTCTTCCTCTACTATGTAATCTCCAATTACAAATGGATGCTGATTGACCAAGTGCTCAGCTCACTGTACATAAGAACTTCTTCCTAAGTTCTTCTAATCACCAAGTGGTTTTGTCCAAGCTCCGCTCAAACTTACAAGAGTTTTTCTTCAACAAGAAAACTCTCAAACTCTCACTTACAGATGGATAAAGAAATACAAATGAATTACAAACTCTCTATCAAGAGTGGATTAAAACAATAAAAACTTACTTAATGAAGACAAGGAGAATGTTTAAAAATTTTAGTTTGATCAGTCAATGGATGTTGGTTTCTTGTCTCTCTTCATGTATAAATGCAGTTGGAAACTTGTATATAAACCCCTGTATTGATTTCATCCATTGGAGGTTGTTGGGGCTCATTTAATATAAGTCTAGTCCGTTATAACGTTAGAAAAACTAGCCGTTATTTCCCAAGGGTCAACACTAGGCTTAATGTGTCGACTCATTTAGTCTGCATTTTCTAGATGTTATCCACTATCTCCATAGGTCGACTCTTCATATCCATGTGTCGACTCATTGATTATTCTATCTTCAAGTTATTTTGCTTCTGTCTTCATGAGTCAACTCTTCATTTTCATGTGTTGACTCATTGCACAGAAATCTTGCTTCTGTCTTCATGTATTGATTCTTTATATTCATGGGTCGACTCATTGATCATTCTGTCTTCAAGTTTTTGATTTTGTCTTCATGTATCGACTCTTCATTTCCATGAGTTGACTCATCGCCCAGAAATATTCATTCTGTCTTCCAATAATCAAGTTCATCTTCAGCAATATTATAAGATCTTCAAGGAGTCTTCTCTTTAAAGTATTATGATCAATCAAAGTCTTCAATACAACAAGATTGTTCTCTATTCAATTTGGATTGAATTCTCCATTTGATAATCCTCTTTTCTTGATTTCAAAACTGTCAGGACTTCATTCAATCAATGTTGATCTCTTCTTCTTTGTTGTCAAGCTTCCTCTTTCATTGTCAAGCTTTCTCTTTCATGTAGAGCTTCAAAATGCTTCATTGTCAATTTCTTCTCTTTGGTAGTAATTCTTCTTTCTTCTTTACGATCACTTCAATGAGACTTTTATAAGATTGATGAAGTCTATTCATACATATTGTCTTTATTGATTCTTTACATATCAGAAGAATTCTTTGCCTGGATTCTTTGTAAAGATTATGTAACCAAGATGAATTTTCTTCTTAAGCAACTTCAATCACATTAGCTTGAATTGATCTTTGCATACTTGATGAAGTCTTCTTTTGAGCATTTTCAATATCTTTCAGTGCAAGTCAGCTTCATTGAGTCTATGCATACTTGATGAAAACTTCATTTAAATATCTTCAATATCTTCGAATGCAAATCATTTGTTTGAAGTAGAAATAGGTGTCATTGCTCTTGTTTGGTTCATTGCATAACTCTTAGAATCCATTGCTTAATCCTAAGCTTATTGTGCATTCACTTTGACATCTATTAGACTTAAGATAGAAGTCTAAATTATAACCTTTATTAAACTGCACACTAATCAAATGCATTAGTAAAATAACACAAGATTTAATTATTATCAAAATCAATATGGAGATCAAAATTGAGTCAACAAAGTGGATACAATTGCTTTTTTAATGATAGCCTATTTGTCAATAACCTGAATTTGTACCTACTCTCTAAATTAGCCCAAAGTTTTGCCGAATCATTCTCATCGATGACTTCCCGAAGAGTGCAATTCGCCGATCTCTTCCCACTTTTTATCGTTTATCGTCTCTGGTTTTTCAAACTTCTTCCTAAGAACCTTAACCAATCCTACGCACGTCAAAATGGTCTTCACTTGTTGCTGTCATAATGTGAAGTCATTGTTTCCATTAAAGAGCTCTATCACGAAACTTAAACTCATCTTTGCCATTCGATTGTTGTTTGACAATTCTGCACAATCCGAACTCATCGTACTCTTAGTCTTAGAAGTGTATCAACCCCTTGTCACATGCAATTCATCAAATCATATGGAATCTACAAAATCTGTACCCACTGGTGAATCCACAACGCCTGAAAACCGTTAGGGACACCCTCTACTTAGATTTCAAAAAATCTACGTTGAACCACGTTAGTTGGTTCTGAAATTCTCTAATGATCCAACCAATCACACTAGATCGCTGCCCAAATCCTGTCAAACCCAAAAAACACCACAATCTGATGTACTTCACGCAACACAGTTTTTGATTTTTTTTTCTTACCTTCCCAAATTTTGTGCGTTGAGAAAAATGAAAAATAATTTTGACCAAGCCACTGAGCAAATGACTGTATCTAGAAAGCACACCAAGTGCTCGTTTTTCCTCTTCCCTCAGTCTGTGCATGAAGAGAGAAGAGCCCCCAACCGTTGGTCTTGATTCGTGTTGTTCTCTTTCGGTTCGACGTCAGCTTGGTTGCTGTAGATGGCAAGCAACAACCATTTTTTTGTTTTTTCGACTTTTAACTTTTCGGCATGTAAGAAAATTTTGATTTATTTTGACGAAATCAAAAAATTCATGAACATATACTCTAATACCACTTGTTAGGATTCAACTCATGTGTAAATGAAAGCAAAACAATCATATGCACAATCTAAAAAGAAAAACACAGAGAATTAATATAATTCGGTAGAATAATGAATCTACTAACGACCACGTGTGAAAGAGCAAAATTCCACAACGTTAAAAGAAGAGCACAATCACTACTCAACTACAAGCCTCCCTGACTTGTCCGCGCTGACCTAGAATTCATAAGTACCCTATTTATGAACAAATTTTAAAAATTCTAATCTTCGTATAATTAAAAAAACCCTACGCATATTGGATGCCCTAACCTGGCCCAAATACATGTACAATTGAATAATTATATAGGTCCATAGAATACAAGACACCCAATAAAAATAAACCTTACCAAACGGATTTCACAATGTATTAGTCAACTAAATTAAAAGAAATTATCAGTAGCCTTTCAAGTCAAGTTGGTTGGTCTCTCAACCTTTATGTCAAGAGTTCAACTTTCCTTTCTTTCATCCTTACGGATGAAAAAAGAAAAAAGAAAAAGAAAGAAACATCAATGAAAGAGAGGAGAAATGACCTACCAAAAAAGCATAAGCTGGAGAATTAATGCAAACTAACAAAGGTTGAGTTATAATCCACTTTAGTGTCAAGGCTTCTTTAGCAACTAATAAGGCATTAGAAAAATAAAAATAAGAACCATTCGTCCATCCATAAACATATCAATTCCAGTCTCTTTTTTTTTTTTTTAATGCTATGTTTGGCACCTAAATTTATCAATGGAAAATTAAAGGAAAAAGAAAAGGTGCGAGAAAGAAAACAAAATGAAAGAAGATATTTTGTTACTTTTCCCTCATCTTTTATTTTTTCTTTTCTTTTCCATCAGCAAATTCTTATTCCAAATACAAACTTAATATAAGAAAGCAGTGACAATATTATGTTAGTTAATATATCTATCAATAAGGGAAAGGGGGGTTAGTGGTTGCCGAGAGATAGGACCTTCAAACTAGGGCTGTTTAAAAAACCGACCAACTTGACCCGACGCCAAACCGATTCAACCTGATCACTACATGAGTGGATGATGGGAGGATTTCGACCAACTCGACCACATTCGATTCAGGTAATGGGTCTTTATTTCTCCAACCCGAACCAACTAACCCGGTCCGAACTCACATTTTTTACACTAAAACAGGACCTTTCAACTAGTCCTGACCCCAACCCGATCACCCATTGAGTCAAAATTGGTTTCAAAATTTTTTAACCGGATGCAGTTTGGTTGGATGGCAGGTGACTCTCAAACTTGACAATGAACACCCCTACTTCAAACTAGGTGAGTGGGCTAAAAGCTCTCCAATCACTGGAATCCTATTTTATGGTTGGACTCATCATTTGTGTTCAAATTGTTGTCTCACCTTTTCTTTTCTTTTTTCCCTGTAGGATCAATGGTGTGGCCCCTTGGATACCATTTTTCTTTCATATAACAATTCTCATCCTTTTCACACTTGTGTGCTCTTTTTGTTGGGAGGCCACCCTTTGCTTGGCATGTTGAACAATGACATTTTAACTTTAAGCTCTTTCGGCTTTGCATTTTTCATGGGATTCTCATCTTCTTTAATCATTTTAAAATGCAAGACGATGTTGTTGGTTTTCTATTTTTAATGGGAAGCACGTTGTTTTTCAACTTTTAATAGCTAGCATTTGCACAACAATGGGCTTGCTTCAATTGAATTTTCTACTAGTTCTAAGAGGTTGCTAGAAGCTATTTTCTCTCTCTCTCTCAAATAAACAAAAAGATCGATTAGTTTTGTGGGTTTCGAATGTCTAAATTTTTATTTTGAATTGTAGAGAGATTATGGGGGCTCGAGTTTCATTCCATGACCCCTCCACAAGTTTTAGAAGAAAAAGAAATGCAAAAAAGAAAATTTCCAGAAGATGCAAGATATTAATCACACTTTGGTTTTGGCAAGGGGTTTGAAGTTTAGCTTTTTAATTAATTTCTTAGTATTTTTCTTGAAATCAAATTAATTATCAAGCATTATGGAAACAACAGTTTTATATATATAATGGATGAGGATAGTTTGAGGGGAGATTATCTATTCTACCGTATAAGCAAGTTAGAATTTTGGTATGGTTGGTTTTTATTTGCTTCTTATTTTGCCATATTGAAGTACTAAAAAGCAAGAATTAACTAGTGTTTTTTTAAAATAGCTGAATTTGTAAATACAAAATTTTAAAATAGATTAAAAAAAAAAAAATCCATTCATTTCAAAATGCTTTAATCGAGATTAACTATTTGTAGTTCAAACTTAAGAAATGACTAATTTTGCAAAAACTATAAAGAGTAAATTAACAATTAGAACTTTTTTTATTTTTTGAGGATTTGTGGAGGGAAAGAAAAAGGAAATAGAATTACTTATGCTTGTTCATTTTCCTCTCAGTAACCATACAAAATTTGAATATTTTGACCAGTGCCATACAAAATATGTATATTTTGTTGCATAGTTCAAGCACACAAAAGCAACGAATTTAATTCCTCTCCTTCATTTTTCTTTTTCTTTATTTTTCCTTTCCTACACTCTTCCACCCATGTTATTGCATATTATTCGAATCAAACTAAGGAGAATTGTGATCCAGCTCCTCTGAAGTGGGGAGTGGGGAGTGCGCCTCTTTTTTTTTCTTTTTTTGGCCCATCAAGCTCGTCCATATCTTATAAGGCTTGGGATAATGTATAAGCTCGCAAAGTCGGGGTTTGAAAATAATTTTAGGCCTGATTACAATTGCAAATTGGGCTGAGGATGAGCACTAGAAGCCCGGCTCGGCTCAACCTAAAAAGTGTCTGTAAATAATAAATATATGCATACACTTTTAATTTTTTTAATTTTACTTTCTTCTAATACTAAAATGTGCAATATCAACTTCGGGAAAGAAGCATTCAACTGATGTGAAACTCTAAACCTTAAATTTGAAAATCCCAAACTACTAAAATAACCTTGTTTTTATTTTAGAAAGTGAGACAAAATTTTAATTAAACATTCATTCGTGCTAAATGGCCGGGTATAAAATTAATCGGTCTGGTTTTAACCAAGCTGGTTATTTTACCCAATGGGCCGTGGGCCGTGGCCTGTGGAGAATGATTCCCAGACCCTAGGGTGAAGTTTAATGTGAATAACATGGGCCGTATGACCTGGATGGGCTGATATTTAAAGCCCAATACTATTTTGGGCCCGGCCTTGTCCAAATGTTTTTAAGCTAAATAGCTGAACAAATGTTTCTTAATTAATTATACGTTATTGATGACTTCATACATATAGATCTAAAAGAATTGTATGGACAATTTTTTTGGCAATCCCGAGATTCCGGCCTTAACCCACATTTGTTTAGAAAAAATGGGTCGGATAAGTAATTTGAATAGAACCTTTTGTCCCGTATAGATTAAAATAAAGTTGTAGGATAAGTAATCTAGTCAGAATTTTTTTTTTTTAATCTCCTTATCCTATGTCGTTAAACAATCATGGTAAAATTTACAATATTAATGAATCTTCGAAAATTATTATGCAGATTGGAAAAAGGGACAAGTTTGGCTCCATGTGTAGCATTATTTAACCATAATAATTCCTTTTTTCTCTAAGTATCCGTTTTTTACTAAGCTCCTTTTGTTTTATGAAAGTATATTAATATATATATATATATATATATTTGAAGAATTAAGAAAATTCTATTGTTTACTTGTTTGAAAATTTTTAAATTTTAGGAAAAGATATTCCAAATGCAAAGAAAATGTTGAAAAATAACATCGAAGATTTTATCTTAAAAGTTGTTTTTGGTGGATGGAAGAATTGAAAATTTTGATCAAATATTAAAAAATGAAGAGTTTAAATTGCTTTCAATCTCTCCCTCTCTCTATGGACAATCTAATCCCCTATAATTCTACTTCATAGAAAGAGTTCTATAATAAATCCCTCTCACTTAATGTTTGAATCACTATATAGTGTCCAACTAACATTTGTGGCTAAAATAATTTCTCTACAAAAATTTTATAGTTTATACCAAACAAACTAAAAATAAAGAGAAAATAAATTTTTTATTGCCAAATATTTTCTAAGAAAATTTTTTTATTTCAGAATTTACTTTTCGACAAACAAACAAAGCTTTAGGGATCAACTACTCAAGCCAAGTAACGAAGATTTTGGTTGGTAAAGCCAATTTTAAGTAATTCTATCCCTTTTTTTTTTTTTTTGTTTCTTGGTAGTGCAGGCGACCCATTTTATCTAACAAGTCAATTATTAAAACTAGATAGGCCTTTCATGTGTCTCAATCGATGGATCTAATATAATACATGCTACATGTCATTGACTGGTATATCATACAACACCTCTGAGCAAAGGATAATCATTTCATTTGTCCCCAATATACTACAACAGATACAAATATTTCGACAAAATCGTTGCGTAGTTGTAAGGTGGCTTCTATATTACGCTCTAAATATCACAACTTTAAAACATGAAAAGCAAACTCTTTGCATACGGAAATAAGATTGTATGCATCCAACTTTTTACATATCTTACAAAGACTGCATTTTTCTTTAACGTTCTAACAAAGTCAACGTTGATGACAACATGTTTTCCCATACCAATTCTCAGATCAATGTGATGACAATAACCAGTTAAAAAATAATCTAATTTTTCAATGAAAAACTAATTCATTTTGTTGGGTTATTAGGGCACGATTGTACTGCAGGCTTAAACATCCAACATTAAGACAACGTAACGCTATGCTTATGCGCTCATTGCATATATTTTTAGGCCCCAATAAAATAAATCATCTGTGCCTAACCAAATTAGTGAAAACATATATTCTATTGCAGATTCCATAGCATTTAATATTAGCTGGTTATTGTATGCTATACAGTAATTAACATAATGTTATTCTATTAATTAAAAAATCCATTTGGTCCACTCTGATTGATTCCAGAGTCATTGGCCGCTTCAATGTGGTCCATTCTGGATTACAAAACATTCAAAACACAAGTCTTGTCAGGCAGCTAATTAAATGTCATGTTGGACTTTGCCTTTCATGTGACAGCTGAATAGCATTATTGAAAATGAAAGGAAATGACTACACTAGTGTCCAATTTCAGTTGACCAACCCTACCATTTTCTTTCCTTTTGTTTATGTCATATCATATAAAATTAGGGTAAATTCTACTCTTACATAATATTTACACAGATTATAATTATATTGTAGTGATTCGGTAATGATATTTTTATAATTTTAAGTTAAAATAGTAAGTATTTTAATTTGAAACGAAAAATATTACAAATAATTACGTCATTTTGTACAAAAATTTTATTTGTATGGCATTACTTTAAAAATAATGGGTAGACCTGGTAAAATGTGATAAGCAAGTACTAATAAATTTTTCGAATAATTACAACAACACCTCTTAAATTATGATTTGGTATCACTAAACCCATTTAAACTCTAAAACATAATATATTAACCCGTTGAACTATTAATTTGTATCAATCAATATCTTCTGTTAACAATATATTAGTAATTTTTTAGGAGAATAGGTAAAAAATTATCATATGACTTGCACATATTTACAACACTATAATTTTATACCTAAATTGATCTTTCTATGTTTGTAATAATTATCTAATAACTGAAAATGCCCATTTGATTTTCTTATGTTTACATGTCATTTTAAGGAAAATTTTAGTCATTAGACAATTATTATAATAAGATAAAGTCAATTTATCCTATTTTTGTGGATATATGTAAGTCACACAATAATTTTTCATCTATTTTTTAACAGATTACTAATATAAGGTTTTGTTTAATATAAATTGATAATTTAGGGAGTCAATGTAACACTTTTTAGAACTTAGAAAAATTTAGTGATATTGAGTCATAATTTAATAGGTGTTATTATAATTACCCCTAATTTTTTCACACCTCCCAACAACCATTGAAATATATAGATGAAACCCTAGCAATAGAGGGCGGTCTATTTAGGACAAGGGAAGGCAACAAAACAAAAATGAAAATAAACATAGAAGGGATTATGCTTTTTTTTTTTATTCTTGATTTAGCCTTATTATTCTTCTTTTGTCAAAATAATCAATTAAGCTATTTAAGCGTTACACTAGAGGAAAATACCACTAAATTTCCCACCACTACAATAAAATCTACTTTATTCAATGTGGTATATAAAAGAACAAGCTAGATATCAGCCTACTTAAAGCTGCATGGTGTGATTTAACTTCAAATAGCTTGAGCTAACTCTAACCTTGACTCAACTCTATTTAATCATGGCCAAATTTAGTTTGCTAGAGCTTGAACATTCTTTCTTTTATTTTCTACTAGTTTTTTAGTTTTTTAAGAGATTTTAAGCTTGACACTGAAACTAATTAATCCACTGAGGGGAAATCAACGTAGATATGTAAAGGATAATAGTTACCTAAAAATTTTGGATTTTCTAGGTATTTAAAGGCTTTTGTTTTTTTTGGTTCTCCCTTCCCCTTCAACACCCCCCCCCCCCCCCCCCCCCCCCCCCCCCCCCCCCCCCCCCCCCCCACACCCCCCCCCCCCCCCCCCACCCTTCTTTCTTTTTTTATCATTGATTCTGTTTATAGTTTATATGTCGTGTTTTTTCGGTTAATTTGTCAAGAATATGATACTTATTTGTGTTCATATAATCATAATTATGCATGAAGAAATCTAATTAAGTTGCTTTGTGTTGATTAATTATTCATAACAAGAACAAAATCTCTTAGTTTATTTAATTACTTTTTGTGCAAAGATAGAAACTTCTTGAAAAACGAAACTATAAGTTCAGGCTATGGGGAAAAAAATCAGATACTAGCCCCATATTAATTTTCAATAACTTTTAAATGACTGTTAATTTGCAATGTGTTGTAAACTTTAGTAGAAAACCCAAAATTAAATATTCAAGTCCTAGAAATGCTTTGGAGATTGCAAATGAAGCTAGTACACATAAAGAACTGTCACATGAATAACTTTCACACAACCGAAATTTAATTATAGGTGATCCTAGAATGATCAACTTTTGTCTTTTAGCCCTTTCCAACTTCTTTTTATGACGTGGACTATGGACGGTGTGAATGTCAAGCTACTCGTGGGTATAACGTGAATATCAATTGTTCCTACACTTAGGTCTGAATGCTCTGCCTTCACCGGACTGCAAAAGGATTAGTTGAGATGTGTGTATAGAGATAGCATTGAGATAGGTTTAAGTCGAGAGACTTCTATTTTATTTTTGTCCTGTAATAATAACTTCTCCCTCTACACTCGCCCTGCCTTGTCCCATTTAACTTCTCCCTGTACCCGTCTCATCTTCTTTATGTTAGTGATATTTTTAAATATATCAAGAACAACACACAAGGAATAAAATCACAAAAATAAAGAAAAAAATCACAAGTCGTATTTTAATAAAATATGTATATATAAAAAATAAATAAATAAATATATATATATATATATATAAGGAATAGATTCAGGTTAGAGTGGGTTACCTTGTTCCCAAGGCTGTCCTGAAGTAAGCCCAGCAAGCCTTGGGGCTTGGACAACCCTTGGACCAAGGCAACTAAAAATTCGAGAAGTTTTTATGATCTTAATTAAAAATGAGTTATTAGATAAGTTATAGTATGATGACTTAATTGAAGAATTTTCTTAAAAAAATTCGAGAAGTTTTTTATTTGAATCAGATTGTACTAATCATAAAGCACCATAACTAATTAACTAGGGTTACATTTTGATTTTAACTTTTTTAATGTAATTCAAATTAAACACGTAATGTAACCTTGAATTTGATTTTTTTTATTTGATAATTTGTATGACTTTTTTTTAGTAATTAATTAATAACAAGAGGACAATTATGTTTGGGGTCGGACTAAAGCAACCCAAATGTCGAGGTCGGCCCTGCTCATCACTAAACCCGCCCAGCTTGCTCTAATTAGTGTCATCTTATACCCGTTCCAATAAAAAAAGGGGCGGGGCAAGAATGGGCAAGGACCGTAGATGACGAGTTATTTTGCATATCACCCTTATGCGCATAAGCTAACCTGATGTTACAGGTTGCTACCTGTGGTACGTCTGAAGCCGTGAGATATCTTAGCGTGGGGTATGTCTAAGCATGGTTGGCCGGTGACATGACAATCTCGTAATTTGTATTTTTCATACTTATTGGATTTATGAATTATGACTTCTCAAGAGGGCATGATGTTTTCTCCTGCAAGTTTGGAGATGACTCAAAATGCTATTATAAGGAGGGGTCTGGTGTTGATTCTACCACCCCTGGTACTACCAGAGGGACAGCACTCAAGTGAGTCCTCCAAGAGAGTGGGTGAGACTTGGGGGCCGGCTGTGGCACGTGGTTGCAATCCTCATGCTATTCAAGGGGATACATGGGCGGCATTGTGTCCAATGGGACAGATATTGGGCGTTGGCGTCGAGTATGGGGTTATGACATTCATACCCGCTATGTCGCATCCGTATTGTGGCGGGACTTATACTCATGATGGATTGGACCTTGTTATGCACACTTGCATACCGTGTATCTTTTGTGCACTTGCATGTTGGGTTCAAGTTTGTACACACGGCCGCTTGGTTTGGCTAGCATTGGTATCGCGGGGCACTATGTTATGGACTTATCGGTTGCTATTCAATTGTATTTATCTTTGCGGGCAATAACCTTGATGAGGGCGTTAGGAGCTTCATGGATGGAGGCGTCGTGCTTAACAGATGATATTTGGCTCACGCCCATGTTTGATTGCACATGACTATCTTGCTTGTGTTTCGAGAGGGATTAGTGCTAACTATATTGCTTGTCATGTGTACACGTATTTGAGAATGACGTTGCTATCGCCTATAGTTTAGGTAAGCTATATAACTTGAGTATCAGAGGACAAAGCTTAAGATGATGTGCGGGGCTTTACGAATAGATTCTAGACGAGCGCATAGTCTTATGCCTCGATGTTTAAGTTTAGTGGGACTATTGCTCTATGCATAGTCGCCTTACAGATTATTTTCGATGCGCATAATCATAACGAATCATATTACTGTCACCGTATGATGACTAAGTTACCAGCCCGTGACATCTGAACACGTACAATCGCATAGTTAAAAAAAAATTCCCTGTGATGGTGGGGTGTTGTATATTTAAAAAAAAAAAAAACAACTACTAAACAACTAAGTAACCTGGAATCAATTATGAAACATGAGCGTGGGAGAGGGTTGGGAGCCCGCGGCCCCTTTTCACCGTTGGCTAGGTCCACACTTAATCTAACCATTCCGATTTCCTAGCAGTTGATTTTGTTTTTCTTTTTTGGCTCACTAACAATTTTTTTTAACCAAATAATCAGTATAAATCACTCACCGTCTCAATCGTGTTTCTCATGGTTGAAATCCTCACAGCTGATAGGGATTGAGGTGTTATTAGGCTAAGACCAGCAAACCACGATTGATTTTCACTTGAAATTGAAATCAGTGGTGGAAGTATGTGGAGATCACTAAAGGGACGGCGACCCTTTCTAAATTTTTAAAATTATACTTAAGTTCCATAATTTTTATATATTTATAAAAAAGATTAGTGTTTTGACTTTTCTTAGGTTTTAAAATTTTTATTTGTATTCCACAATTTTTTTAATTTGTAGGATAAGAATTTGAGTATTAGTCTCCTAAAATTAAAAAAAAATTTCCTTCAATCTATGAAATTTTAAAATTTTTCACCTTGGCCCCTCAATAAAATTTCTAGGTCTGCCCTTACTTGAAACCCTTGAATTAACATTCCAAAAAAGAGAAGTAATAAAGAATTTTCAATCTTTTTGATTCACAGAGAAAGAATTTAAATGTTATGCACTACACATGATTTTAGAAATGATAAAAGAAAAAATAAAGAAAAAAGAACAAAGTTTCATGTAAAGGGCTTCGCATTATTTACATCATACAAGGCAAGCTCAATTTTGGATTTATGTAAGTTAGGCACGTTTAGCAATGTACAACTAGTAAATATGCTCCAACAATGTTTAGAAAAAATTATGAATTAAATACAAGTGGATTGAAGTGTTATATAGATTGCTAATTTGACATCATTGCTTTTTATTGTGCTCTTCTTTTTCTCTTTTCTAGTCTTCTAGTTTTGGATGAAATATAATGTCTGTGAAGCTTTGAAAATCATGAAAAAAACTCATTTAGCTTTTTTCAAGATTTTTTACTTTTTTGCTTTTATGCTTATCTTAGCTTATAAAAGTAAAAAAGTTAAAAATTTGAAATTTTTTTTCTTGTAAGTAAAAAAAATAATTTTTTTTTTTTTTTAAAAAAAACTGTACTAAACAGGCAATATGATGCAAAAACTATTCTAGCGTATAGAGTGCACTACGGTGAAAAAATCTACATGATCAATTTGCTCCAAACACCTGCTAGATCAGAACAAAATAAGATCTGAAAATGAGTTTTTGCAAGTGGCTTCTATATATATGTATTTACACATGCTTATAAGTCCAAACTCCATACATATAATTAATATTGCAATTGCGTACAAAAAAAAAAAGAAAAGACTTTATGGACCAATAAGTGGTTGCCACCTCACCATATGAGGGCGGGCTAGAATGGGTTTCAACAATTGAAGCGTAATTGTAGTGGATTTGGATTCGATTCATTCCATTAATTAATGAATTAAATGAGATCATAATACCAAAACTATATCACTTTATATTACAATTTGTTTCTTTAAATATAACTATAAAAAATTTTATTTTCAAGTAAACTCATCTGATTATTTAATTTTTATTTTAATAATATGTTAACTCTTTAGTCAATAGAAAGAATATCTTCATTTTAATCAAGTTTGAGTGCATACTTACCAAAAAGAAAAAAAAATATTGATTGCATAGGAAAACTTGGATGATTTAAAGTTACTAGTTTGCCTTGTGATTGAAGGAGGCAAGGCACAATAGTTGGCTTAAGAGAATGGTCTCCTAATATAGTAATATCTAGATAATCTTACCACAAAAATTATCATATACTATAAAGATTTGGTAGAGTTATTATAAAAATTGGTATACCAAATTCCCAATATCTAGATTAACTTAGACAAAAATTAAGATATTATATAAAGATTTGGTAGAGTTAATATTATTAATTGTGCTTGATGATTACAACTAAGAATATTATAGGAAAAAATCTAATTGCCATAAATTAAGCTATAAAAAACTTGATGCAATTGGGTCACCAATCGACATAGACTTACCATATTTTATCAAATTAATTATTTATAGTGGGGTAGAATTTGGGGACCCCATGACTTTTCCAACTCCAAGATAGTGTGAAAACAAAATTAGATAAGAAATGAAGGTAAAGGCTGGACATGGCTTCCATCATCTTCTTCTCTTTCCCAATTCTCTCTCTAAAGTCAGACTTTCTCTCTTTAGATTCTAGGGTTTTCTGACTGTCCCGCTGAACCAATTTTATAGAGCTTTAGCATTCCCTTTTCAAGAGGGGAAATTCAAAAGCCCGATTCAATTCATGGGCAGTTTTGCCAATTCTTGACCCACGTTCGGGAACATTTCGCGATTGCAATGGAGGTAAATGAAGAAACCCAATAATGTTCACGATCTATGCATTACTGGGTTTAGCTTGATCTTTTGTTTCCTTCTCTTAAATAGTCATTTGGCTTCTTTCACCTTTTCTTTCATTTTAAAATTAATTTGCTTTTTTTTCTTCTTTTACATGATACTAATATACCGTGGATTTTTTTAAAAATTTTATATTACATTGTCTAACCATTGAGATTTATGTGAGCTCAAAATTTGTCTGAAAAGGTCAGGTACTCCCCTAAATTGATTCACTTATGATACTTATATTCCTAAAAACATAGGTTTCATGTGTGTTTTTGTATGTAGATAGCATTTTATCTTGTTGGTTTTGTAGGTGACCGTGGTTACTGCTTTTCACTTTAGGAGTTGAATTTGGATAGCTTCCAGGGAAAGAGATTGTTTTTTTTTTTCCTGCGTTTTTTTTTTTTTGGGTGTAAGTGTGGGGTTTTGTTGATCATGTTGTGTGTGATCCTAGTAGTATGTCAAGTAATGATGACTGCTTAATAATTTTAGGAATAATTTTGCTTAACTTTGCAGGGAGATGAGTTGCTTCCCTCCCTCCCTCCTCTTTAGGATAAGGTTTTATATTGGCCCCCTTTTATGATTTAATGTAGGTAATTGAAAGAGCACTATAGCCATTCCAAAGTTGGTTGCAATATTCTTTTTCTTTCTCTTTTTGAATTGATTTTCCACTTTTCCTACAAGTTGGGAAAGTGTTGGAATTTATGTTCTGTTACTGATGTAAAGCTTATGGGTTTTTGTGTTTGTAAGGTTCCGGGGATGGATGAGGTCAAGAAGGCTGAGAGTCATACGGTATCAGCTGCAGCTTTTGTGGAAGGGGGAATCCAAGAAGCCTGTGATGATGCTTGCAGCATATGCCTGGAGGCCTTCTGTGAAAGCGATCCTTCAACGGTAAGAGACTGTATCTTGTGTGTTATAATATCAAGGAAATGCCTTACACAAACTACTGATTAAAAGTCGCCTTCCAGGTAACTAGTTGCAAGCATGAGTTCCACCTTCAGTGCATTCTTGAATGGTATGATCTCACATATTTTCTGTTGTCAATTTGCTATTGGTCTTAAGATTCTTAACCCCTACTCTTTTTTTGCATCCCCTTGGCTATTAACTGATGCATGTTTTTCTATTTTTTTCTTCTTCTAACTGTATTGTGTGGCCTTTGTCTTAATTTAAGGGGTAGATTTTTTTGGAGGAAATCAGAGAAACATTATCAATCGCTTTTGTCATTTTTTATTTTCTCCCTCCATTTGCTAAGAATATATATAATTAACTACAAAGGACATGGAATATACAATGATGCGTAACTATATTTGTCATGACCCCAAACCCACCCAATGCGGATTAAGGGTCATAACTGGCCAGTAGTGTAGCTATCGAAGGCCAAAACCATTGAAAGGATCACCTGTGCTTTATAATCATTTTACTATGAATTAGCAGAAGGTTTGCATATGCAAGTAAAAGTGATTATGCATTCCAAAAGATTAAAGCAAGTGCCTAAGTCTCAACTGAATATATCATAACATGATTTACAACATCAAGCAATCACATCTTGGGCCATCCATAATACCGTATTAATATACATAACTTGCCTCAAATAAATATTACGTGGAAGTCATAACATAGTAATACATGGAATTCATCCTTAGCAAAATATGGCATTGGTCTCTAACAAGACACAATAGACATCTCTTAGCAAATCATGGCATGACTTCACAAAACATCCACATCAAGCATCTTCAACAAAGCCCGCAAAAGCATAGGTATGGTATTTAAACTTCATTTTCTGAATTTTTAAGTAACGACATGAGCATAACTAGCCCAGTGAATAATTTGAGACTTGGAGCGTAGGAAAATATACCATGGACAATTTAACCTAAAGCAAAAGTTATCCAATTGAATGTCAAAAGGATTTGATATATGAGATAATAATTGTAAGCAAAATCATTGTAATATATGAAGTTGACATAAATCTCTAGATGCTTACATTTCTCTAAGGTAACATAAGATGCTTCATAATTTCATTTCAAAGGAAAGATCATTCATAGCTGTCATCATATTAAAACCTTCATCATTTCATCAACATAATAAATAATGTTTAATGTGCTCATGACTTCGTAACAAAAGTGAAATTCCCGTTCATTAGGTAAACCCCAATGAGCTCGTATCCACTACTGGTACGACTCGAGGTGGGCTTTCACTCATCTACTAGGACCATAGACATTTGGGAGCAGACCGTCAAGAGCCACCCTAGGGACGTCTCCCCTTTAATTATAATATGATTGGCCGAATTAAAGTCTCCTGGTAAAGACTTGTCCAACCTAATTAAAGTCTCTCGGATGTAAGACCCCAAGCATGGCACATAATCGCTTTTCAAAATGCATCTTTAAACAATGCATACATAGCTAAGTCCATAGGTTTGCAAATCATACAAAGCATATATCATTTGAATTAAAGCATATGAACTATACTAGCATTTGTAATTAAGAAGCATTTGTATTGAAATCATAAAATAGAAATTTTCTCCGAGTTCCCATTACTTACCTTGAGCCTTTAATCATATTTTCTAAAGTCCTCTTATGTTCCTTGATTTAGTGATCCTCAAGTCCTCATGCATTGATTAATAATGATCTTATGCAATTAAAGTATGCACAAAAGAACATAACACATATAAGCCTTTAAGAAACAACTTAAGGTTCTCATTTTTGTGTATCAAAACAATGCAAAAAGTGTATTGAAGTCCAACTAAAGAAATTGTGAAGTTATTCCATAAGTGTAGACACTTGGGGTAAAAGTGTCAAAATCTAGAGGCGAAGTGTTGACCAGGACATAGGTGTCGACACCTCTGAGCAGAATGCAAAAATTGGTCAGGAATGTCACATGTGTCAACACTTGCATTTTGGGCGCCGACACCTACGAGCAGAATGCTCAAGTCCAATTTATGAGTTCAGAAGTGTTGACACCCAAGCTCAGGTGTTGACACCTACATACAAAGAGCAGTTTCGGAACAGATTTAGAGCACCAACTTCAAGCAGCTATAACTCATTCATTTTAACTCCGATTTTGGTCTGTAAACTATCAATGGAAAGGTACAAAAGTCTATTTTCCAATGGCTTTGGTTTCATAGCAAAATTCTGAGTGTTTAGAGACTTATGGCCAAAAAAGTAGGGACTGTTCATATAAAGATATTCAACTCAGTTTGTAATACACACACACACACACACACACACATATATATATATATGAAGCATTCTTATATGGTCTCATCCTCAATCAATGGGGTTTAAGGATCTCAAGATAAAACTTAAAACATTATAAACATGTATTCAACTATAGAAAACACTTGAAGTCTTGGTCTCATTCAAAAATGGTTTTCTTCTACAAGGTAAGTATCAAAATGGAGAACCCAAAATTCCCAATAAAACTTCGTGGTTCCAACCCTAGGTAAAGGAAGGTCATAACATGGATATAGTCACAAAAGATCTTCAAAACAAGTTTATGAAAAGGGTTTCCAAAATCTTCATAAAACACTGCTTCTTTTCAAAATCAAGGTCTTAATTAAAGCATGGTCTTCTTCAAAAACATAAACCCCAATTTCTAATCATAAAAGGGTTTTAGAAGATTTTCTACCCATCTAAATCCATGACAAGTCTTCTATATCTTTTAACTCAGGTATCTATGCACCTATTTTTTCCAATTGTAACTCAATTAAGCATCACACAAAATTACCATCTATGTACAATTAAGCACAAATATCACATAATTAAATGTCTAAATGGGATGCGAGGGTTTAGGATGTTGCAATATTTGCTCAAATTAATTTTAAAATGAAGTTGTCTGATGATTTAGTTGGTAACTTTTGTTGGGGTTATGCAGGTCTTGGGACAAGTCTTGGTCAAAGCTTGAATTCTTCACCTACTTGACTAGAAGAAATTAGGAAAATTAAAATGAATTAGGAAAGTCACACAATATGTTATTAAAGTGATTTATATAGTGGGGGAGAATCTAAATAGTTTCAACCCCCTTAAGAACGATGTAGTTTATGCAAGGTTTTCAGCTGTGACATTATTCATCTAGGAGAGTGTACTATGAGTTTTACCATGTGCGTCTTTGATTTTTGAAAAGCTTTCTAGTAGGTAAAAGAAGTTATGTGAAAGATATCCAATCCAAGCCATTTTTTTTACATCTTTAGTATAATCATCGTCGTTGTTAGTATGCCTATTGACAATCATCTTTGTATCCCTTAACCTTCTTTACAATTTCTTCATCTTCATGCATAGTGACTATCACCATGTTGCTTTTCTCTTTTTGTTTTTTTATATCTTACAGCACTATTCTTTAAGTAAGAGAGAATATATGAAATATGTTTGCTAAATTTTCCTTACCATAAAGAGAGATTGCTTCATTTTCCCCCAGGCACTTTAATTTTTCTAAAGCACGATGTAGATTTTTTTTTTTTTTTGTTAAACTTTGTTATTTATTTTGGTGGGTGAGTTTTTTTTTTTTTTTGGGGGGGGGGCTTCATTTTCCCACAGGCACTTTAATTTTTCTAAAGCATGGTGTAGATTTTTTTTTGTTAAACTTTGTTATTTATTTTGGTGGGTGAGTTTTTTTTTTTTTTTTTTGGGGGGGGGGGGGGGGGGGGGGGGGGGGGGGGGGGGGCTTGGATGTATGTATACACATCGGTAACTTGATTGGAATAGTGTTGTTAAAGATTGAAGACTTATTATGATGAAAGATAAGTGTTAAACATTGGAAACTCTATTAGAATTAATATTTTCTTCTTCTTTGATGGTATGGGTCTTAAAAAGTAGGTTTTAAATAACAGTTCAACATTTATTTAAACATACTTTTGGATTTTATGTTAAAGAACGTATGAAATGGATAAAAAAAAATGTCTTAATTGCCAAAGTTGATGATAGGGTGAGCTTGATTAGATAAGAGGGAAGATAATTTGCCTAATAATTAGGAAAGAGAGGAGAGAGACAGGATAGTGCAGCAAGAAGAGTTTTGTGCTAAAATTTTGTTAGTTTTAAGGTTTCAGATCAAGGACTCTATTAAGCAATTTTTTTTTATCAATTATTTTAACTTCCATTGCAAGTCTTTCTTTGATTGTGTGTATATGATTTAATTGTAAAACTCGGGGGGCCATGGCTCTTGCCCGCCTCATTAACAGCTTAATCTTCAAATTAGCCAGTTGAAAAATTAATACCAGAGAAGGCAAGTTTTGTTTTTGAATGCCACTGCCTCACTCACATGTATGATTTCTTCACATGAATGGTCCATTTATGATAGCAGACCCCAAAAGGAGCTTTGAAAATGTGATTGTAATAAATTTTGTTACATACCTTCCAACAGCTAAAGCTTTAAGTATAAGCCAGCTGTCAACAATGTTATGCTGCATTAATTATGTGCAGAACTTTTGCTGTTAATAGTCATTGCAACTTTTGATTCACAATAGGCAGCTTAATTTTTTAAAATTTCTTTAGGGGTTAGTGAGAGATTCATACAAACTAAGAGATCTTATGCAGTTGAATATTCACATTTGTGAAGCCATCTTCCCAAAAATGCACCATCTGCTTCTTGAAAATTCTGAAGGGTTTTGTGATAAGAACCTTTTCTTACCAGAAGAACTAGAAAAAATTGTGCTTCTGCCTCCACAGAGAAATGGCCAGTACCTGTTTTATGTGTGATTGCAAATTGTCTTGGTTCGATATGATCTGTGAGTGACGTCGTTGTGACAACATCTATGATGCAAGAAGGGTTCAGGACCAGATACTTCTAAGGGTCCTATAGCAGAATAGTTTTACATAACAGTATAATATGCCTTCCCTATATTGAAAGATAATTCAGGACTCTTCCTAGACTTTGCACTGAGCTCCTGAAAGTGTGAAAAGGTTCTTCATTAGTAATTCCATCATCGCTTACAGAGAGCTTGTATTGTGAACTGTACTTTTGCTTTCATTTCTCTCATGAAATAGGTTAAACATTTGGTCCTATAGAATAATTAGAAGTTCAGGGAGGTCTTTGGACGCTGTGTAGAATCGTCAAAGTGTTGTATAGAACCTTATCGTTAGTGTTAATCACGCTTATGCCACCATATTTTATCAGACTATTGGATTCAGACCTATATACCCACTCCATTTTAAATGCCATCCTAGCATTTTTGCCACGGTGGTACAACAATTTGAAGAAAGTTCTTCAGAGGTTTGGCAAATAGGACTGCATCCTAATTCCTAATTATTGGAGAGCTGGATATGCATTGTTTGGGCTCTTACTTAAAAGTTTAAGTTTTTAGGTCAAGTGGTGACTTAATACTAATATGTTCCAAACAATAAGTAGGCAATATTTGTTGTCCAACACAAATTTTGTGCCTCAAGAAACTAGGGTAAGATTGATACCAACGGTAATAAAAATACTAAGACCGGGACTAAAATTATCAAATTATTGATAAAAAAGGATAGGATAGGAAAGCTTTTGAAGACTGACTCGCTGTGTAACTGGAGACAAGTTCATCTGAAGTATCTGGTGTGTAATCACATTCAGTTATTATAATAGTGCCAAGATTGAACTGAGATCTTGTTGTATGTCCTGTAGTTTGTTGCAATCCCTTTAATGCAAACCATGCCGCGGAATTCCCAATCCACAAGAACAAGGTATACTAATAAACTTGATTATGAAACCTAGCTTGGAATTTTTTGAAAGGAAAAAAAAAAAAAAACAAAAATGTTATAAACGTTTGCAGTACAAAGACTTTCAATAAGGGGAGAAGAATGTGACTAGAGTTTATAATTATCTGTCATTGCTTATTGAGCAGCTTGACTTGTCCTTAATAATTAGAAAACAAGTCCAGCGAGCCTTTTGAGATTTGATTCTTTTGCTCTTGGAGACTAATATGTTGACGGGCCAAGCTCGGGTTTTGTATTAAGGTTGTAACTGTACTCAAAGCTCTGTACAGCGATTTGCTGGCTTTGTGGAGATGAGTGATGTTGCAAAGGTGGGTGAGGGTGTATCGTGGGTGGAGGACAGGTTTAGACAAGGGAGCAAGGAGCAAGAGACGTTTGTTCCCAGCCTTGGGGATGGGGGGTGAGGAATAATGAGAGAGGTTAAAAATACTCTGTATGAAGAAACTATTCTTTTATTGATGGGATCTCCATCCACTAGCATTGTTTGTTTGGATGCCGCATTGTGGATGCTTTAGTGCAGTAGACCCTTGTATGGGTGTTGGCTGTCTGTCCACATGCCCTGTAAGCTTTACTGTCAAAAAGTTTGTATTATTAGAAGTGCAGCATCTAATGACCTGGTATTTACTATTTAGTAGTCAAAGAACAACTCAAGGAATTCATTAATACCTTAAAGAAAGAGTTTTTGTTCTGAGAGAAATATACTCCCAATGATCTACATGTGTTGTAGGACGAGCATAAAGTAAAACTCTCTTACCCATTCTAATACTGGTGTAGGATCTCATATAGTTGAGAGAAAAGGTTGGAGGTTGTGGATCAATAAGAGATTATATATTATAGGCTCTTATTGTTGTGGTAAAGTTGTTGGAATTTCTGAATAAGTGTGCTCAAACTTTCTAGCCATCATTTACTTATGGGTGTTTGGGTGGCAGGGTAACAGGCTTATGATGTTTAATGAAAGGAAATTGGAATTGTGGTAGAAATGGTTTTAGTTTAAGCAAGTAGGGGTTAGTTGTGAACTTGTGGTTGAAGCCTAAAAACATTTTGCCTGTGGAGAAGTAATGGACAGATGTTATAGCCTTACAAAATACTAAGAAATACGGACACTTCTAGAAAGGTGTTGTGTCGGGCATCTTGTTGGACACAACAGACTCTGGACGCTCTAAAGAGTAACTTTGGCTAGACAAGATGATGACAATGAAGACAATGCCATTGAATAAACTGGCGACATGTGTTGTGTTGATATGGATTGTGACACACATGAAAAGTTACTATTATGTTAGACCAAAGCATATTCACGAGTACCAGGTGTTGATTATTGATGATGGAAGGTTGGAAGCTCTAAGAATTCCTCTCTATATTCGTTCAATGTTTGGGGCTTGAAGAAGTACCATTCTGGACCTTATTCAGTTTCTTGACTAGGTGAGGGAAGGGAACTGACACAAGATGCCCACTTAGATTTTTAGTAGGAGACTTGCTTGGCGAGCAAGTTCTATGAGGCTGTACCAATGTCTACATTTACTATCATCTTAGGGAGACCATGGATATATAACAAATGTGGCATGCATGACATGAGGGCGAAGACATAATACATTTTGGCACTGAGGCTATTGGATGACTCTCAAGCCACGATGTGAGAAGTCTCCTCAATGATGGATACATCGAGAAGTTTGGTCTAATTCACCGGAGTCGAATTCTTCTTGGCTGGGGGAATTGATGCCATGAGAATTGAAGATCAATTGTCATTTAGGAAGGCAAATGTTTTAGTTTTTGAAAAAGGTTTTAGGGCATTGATTTGATTGGGTTATGATTTTATTTTGTATAGTTGGGCGGTGTTTTCTTTGAGTCAAAGTAATTTCCATGTTAGGGTTACTTAGTGGCCAAGTATGCTGAAATCTTATATAATCTGATGTAATAGCTGATTGAGGGCAGTTTTTGGGAGAATAAAATTTTGATTGTATTTTCTTGCTTAGTTCCTTAATTATTGCTCCCTAGGGTTTCTTTGAGGCCATAGCTCATTGTATTATGAGCTATTACATGCTAGGAATTGCAGATTTTTGTGAAAAGTCAGATTTTTACATCCTTTTGGTCTTTGATCTGAGTTTATATGAGTTAACGTCCAAGCAGGTTACATCATGGTGACAAAATTGAGAGACACAGTCCTAGAATTATTTGATTTGTTGAGAAGTAGTCCCTTCCCAATGCTAGGTTCCTGCTTCTTATGAAATTGCTTCATGCTGTTACTTTGGAAGATCTGGGAGGTTGAATAGATATTTAATCCAAACTTTTTTGGAAGTACAATCAGTGGCAGAGCCAGAAAATTCGTTCAGGGGAGGCAACCATTAATCATAACAATTTTTTTTTGTTTTGTTTTTGTTATCAACAATATGTCTTTCATACATATGTATAATATATTCTAATTTATATATATAAATGGGTCTTTAAAGCAAAATAACTATTTAAGAGAGAATTTACAAAGTTTTAATGGGTAAAAATTTTAACATATTTCTATAATTATAGGTAATAGAATATTTGAATCTTGAGGGGGCATTTATAAAATTTTAGAGGAGAAAATTGAAGATATTTCTTAAAATTCTAGATGAAAATGAATATTTGAAAATTTGAGGGGGGGCATTTTTAAATTTTTAAGGGCTAAATTGAAAAGAATTTAAAAAATTATAGATAAAAGTGCAATTTTTTAAATTTGAGGTGGGCAAGTGTCCCCTCTGGGCACATGCTTCCTCCACCACTGTGTACAATTGTAAGCCTTCCTTCGAGTTTTCCATCAAACATTCATTGGGCATTGGCTGAATACCTGATGTCATTAGCATGTGAGGTCAAACTTAATTAGTATACCAGCATAAAACTTTGAAGTTTTACTACAAATAACTAGGGAAGGATGGACAAACTTGGAATCTTATTCTCTCTCTTTTTATAGGTGCCAGAGAAGCTTTAATTGTCCAATGTGTTGGCAATCCATTAGCCTGAAGGATCCCTCCAGGTTCAATATGGCCTCTCAATTTTTTTATTTTAAAATTTTCCATCACTTTTTATTTATGTATCTTGGGATTAATTAATTGGATATTGTGTCCTATTTTCCCTGCTTGTGGCAGCCAAGAATTGCTCGAAGCTGTGGAACGGGAGAAGCGCTTTAGGTTTAATCCTTCAAGAAATTCAACAATTTTCCATCATCCCACCCTTGGGGATTTTGAATTACAACATGTCTGTTGTCTATCAATATTAACGGAATTCTCTGTTTTGTAGATTATTTACTAAACACTTATAAGCTTAACTCTTTAAGTTACTTTTCTGAGATATCTTATAATACAGTTACCAGTGGGTGCAAATGATGCGGAACTTGAAGAGCGCATTATTCAGCACTTGGCTGCTGCTGCTGCAATGGGAAGGGCCCCCCACATTGCTCGGAGGGAGGCCCAAAGGAGTCGGTCATCTGCTCATGGTCGTCCACAATTTGTGGTGTTTTCCACTCATCCTAATGCACCTCCTGCCGGTCATCTTTCTGCTTCTCTTGCCCCTGTTGGAGGGGAATCTGAACCAGCTACAATCATGGTAGCTAGTCCTTCTCTTCCGCTTGCTGGCGGGGATGAACCGCGACAGCATGTGCCACAGTTCCCTTTTGTTCAAACTGATCAAATTCCTGCCTCATCATCTGGATCTGCTCCCATACAAGCAAATCGACATGGAATCTCTTTGAATAATCGGTAATGATGATTTCTGTGTTATTTTGTTTAGTGTTAATTTTTTTTTGTCACTTAGTATTTTGGAGGTTCTTTCCTTGCCGACATATTGACTTAATATCATCTACTTGTAGAAGCTATGCTAATCAATCTTCCCTGCCAAATCAAGATAGAGCTGGACCATCAGATTTTCAGTCAATTTCAGAATCACTGAAGTCTCGCTTTAATTCAATGTCGATGAGGTATAACTCATGTTAAAGCAATTCCCCTTTGTAGTTACTCTTTCCGCGGATGGCAAATTTTTTGAATTTCTTGCCTAGTCTGAACTATGTTATCTATTTCTATTTTATCTAGATACAAAGAAACAATTTCAAAGAATACAAGGGGTTGGAGGGAGAGGCTGTTCTCTCGAAACACTTCCATGTCAGACATTGGTTCTGAAGTTAGGAGAGAAGTGAATGCTGGAATTGCTAGTGTGACTCACATGATGGAGCGCCTTGAAACCAGTGAAAATAGTAGCGCCGACCATGCTTCTGCGTCGCATAATGTAGCTGATTCTTCAGTTACAGAGCAACAAAACCAAAATAATATGGAGACTCGTCATGGAAGCCAGCTGAATGAAAGCAACACTGCAGTTATAGCTGCTAGTTCAGTTTCAAACTAAGTTCCTGGACATTATTTAAGCAGTTTGCATCTGTCCTCAGCATTTCATCTTTGAAGGTCAGTTTTATATTGATTATATCAATAATCTTGGTAACCATATATTTGCTATACTCTTAAGTGAAGATAGAAGTTTTCCTTTAACTTCTTTCGTTATCCCTTACCCTTATTGATTTTTTATGTAGCTAATGTTGTCTTTTGCATTTGATATACTTATTCTTCTTCCTTTTTTTTTTTTTGGGTTTTTGTGTGTATATGTGAGAGTGTGTGATTCTCTCTCTCTCTCTCGTCTGTTTGGGTGTGCTTATTTTGATAGTTTTAGTTCACAATTGATTTGTTATTCTGGTTTATTATGTGTTTTTTTTTTTTTGGCAAAACCTTAAGTAATTGTATGCTTTTATGCAGTTGATAATTATTTAAATAAAGTTAAGAACTACTTTTTCCATGCAAGCATCAACATGTCCAACCTGTATACATATTTATGGATACATAATATTGAGTGTTAGACAAACTTCAGATCATTCCACTTTTTTGCTTCAACTAAGTTTCAATTACATCAACAACAAACTACAATTAGAGTATGCAGGTTTGAAGATTTGAGTTTCCATTTTATTTTATCTATGACGTCACATACTCAGTGTCACATTTCCTCCAAACTTGGGGAAGTTTTATGTGATTAGGGTCGAAGGACTACTTTGGTGGGGAAGGTCATTGACCATTTTGGAGATCATTCTTTCATGGGCAAGGAATAAAATTTCTATTTGTTTCCCTCGAAATGGCCGAAAAGTTTATGTTTTCTAATAGACTAAAACGAAACACTGGTGGAATAATGAAACTCTATTGTTTCTATCAGAACACATCGGAAAATAGAGAAATGCCTCATAATAGAACAGTATATACTGAAACAATAAGTTATGTCAACATTTCATAAATGTTGCACAATTTCTATGGAGAAAAGTACAAAATATTGTCATTTCTAAAATATTTTTGAAACATCCTGAAATATTTTCTAAATGTTTGCGAAACGTTTCTGTTTCTGCGCCAATCAAAATAGCACACTGAAATGAAATTTTGATCCTTGTTCATTGGGGGAGGAAAAGAGGATTAAGAGATGGGAGGAAATGGTATGTACGACTGTGAAGCTATAAAGTATTGTTTCTTTGAGCTGGGTTTCTTGGAAGTTATTTAAGTATTGTTACTAGCCCTTCTGCACCTCACAGCTTGCTATATATAGGCTATGATCTTTCTTTAGATCAATGAATAAAATTATATTTTTATGTTTCCTTTTATTCTTATTGAGGCTCTTTTGTAGTATTTCATGACTTCTGGAACCTGAGCATATTTTTCTAGAATTTTCATTGTTTCGAAGGTTTAAAAAAAGACCAAAGTCCAGTTCATAAAGGTTTTTTTTTTATCTTCATATGAGTTTTCTGCTAGTATACCTATGTAGTCATTGGAGTTTCCCAGCCTGCCTTTTGTTTCATAGACAATTATGCTTTTTTTGCTTACAATGGGTCTCTACTTTTCCTATTTACGGATGCTTAGATTGAGCTAGATCCCATCAATTAGCTGCAAACTCTTTGATTTGCTAAAAAGAGTTTCACCCTTGCATGAGATCAACTTCTTCAATTCTATGTGGGAGAAGCTTCTTAGTACTGTATTTGATGATGCCCTTTCCATCTTCTACTTATCCCTTTTTTCAAGGGCTCTCATTAGATAATTTTCAAGACATCGTGCTCATCATCATAGTTTGATTGGATGGTACTTACGACTCTGTATTGGATCCATATTTAGATCTAACAAGGAACTGTATTCGCAATTGGTGTTTGCTGCTCTAATTGCTTATGCATTCCTCATAATGACATGGAGGTGCCTAAGAGGTAACACAAACACTACTAATTTTTTTGACATCTTGTACTTGTGGGGCAAATTTGAGCATGCAGAGTAACTGGTTTGATACCAATTTAATATATGGCAAGCTTTTAGATACTTCACCCAACATCCCGCCCCCCCCCCCCCCCCCCCCCCCCCCCCCCCCCCCCCCCCCCTCTTTCTCCAATAATAAGATTTTAGGATATATATGTATGTATATATATTTTTTGGTAATTGAGTATTTTAGTACCAAACAAAAAAAGGAAATTAGAAAGGAACTCAGGACATAGACCTGAAGGCCCAAAAATCTCAAACAGAGGACACACCAAGACATTAATCCTAACCTGCCCTGAAAACATCCAGTTACACCCCAAGTGGCTATGCACGGAAGAAACATACAAGAAATGGCAATTCAAGCCTAAAAGCAACTCTCACAAAGATCAACAAGAAAGGCGACCGAGATAGAACAAAACCTAGTCTGACCATTTAAGATTTTCTCACAACCTGAGAGGGTAGTTTGTAAAGAAAAACCTCTCACACCCCAAGAGCATAGTTCAACACTGTGTGTGGTATTGTGTGAGGGGTGATTGGTTAGACCTATAGAGGGTGACCCTCTGGGAAGTTAATGGTAGGCGCTGTCTTAAGCGAAGGACCACCGGAGGTGGAGGAGAGAGAGTTGAGGCAGTTCTAGAAAGAGAGAGGTGGCAGTGTCTCAAACGAGCTTGGAGAGACTGAGAGATTCTCAAGGGGTTGGTGGTGGGCATTCAATATAGAATGAATATCTTGTCAATGGTGAATGAAGGTTCTCTTTACATAGGTGAGGGAGGTACTCAATGATTGGTTGTTTAGTCGTCAAGGTCTTTGACGATTGGCTCCTTAGACTTGAGACGTAGCCTTTTGTTGATTAGTTCCTCAGTTTGAGGCTTCTCGAAGATCGACATTTTGAATATCAACTCTGCATCTCTGTAAGCAACAGTGATTTAGACGGTTCAGGCATTAAATGTGCTTTGTTGTTTGCTTGGAGATCGCTCTCTCTCTAAGACCAGCCGGAGGGGCAGGGCTCTCGGCGAGCTCTCAAGTCTAGCCTCCAATCCACTTGTCTCGTGATAATCTCGCGCGGAGATCCCTAGATCCTGCTCCCAACCTAGGTTATGGCGATATGCTTATGTGGAGAATTATGCTAAATATAAAGATGCGCTCGGCGGAGAAGTTCCTAATGATCCAGTGCGGAGGTTCGTAGGTTCTGCTCCTAACTTAGGTTATGGCGATACGCTCATGTAGAGAATTATGCTAAGAATGGAGATGCGCTCAACGGAGAAGTTCCATGGCCGTGCCAGGAGATGCCGAGCGCAAAGTCATATGCGAACGCTGTAGAGGAGGTGTCCCGAAATCACCTGTAGGCGAGAGACTCTCAATGTCTTAACTTGGAGGAGGCGCTTTTCGCGCTATCCTTGGCGAGCAAGCTGACTTAGTGCACACGTCGTTTTAGTAGGCTGCCACGTGGATCCAATCGTGAGAGGAGGTACAGTACGGAGGGGTGGTGAGTCGTCTAAGTGTCCCTGTACGGAGGAGAATTGGACACTTGTACTTATAAACACGTTTGGTAGTTTACATATATGTGAACTCCTCTTTGGCATGCTAGTTAGATTACTTGTCTTTTCTTTTGTTCTCTTCAAATTTTTTATTTTTTCACTTACTCCTTATTTGCATCCCTAGATAAAGGAGTATTTATGACTCCACTAAGGAGGGCTTGCACATCTGCTACTTCTCTTGGAGATAAATTTGCTTCAAACACATCACTCAAAGATGAAACTTCTGGTCTTACCTTTATAAATCTCTAGAGATATTAGCACTGCTTGCTCTTACCATACCACTCTCTTCATTGCTTTTCTTCTCTAAGTTGGAAAGGCTTTTGTCCTTAGGTTTACATGAATAAAGAACTTCAAACCTATTAGAGCTTGGCGGCTTAGGATTCTCTTCATTTAGAGACACTTGAGCAACTCCTTTACCTTTTCTCCCATTCACTTCCTCCCATGCGTTTGATTCCTCTTTCCTTTCCTTAACCTTCCATTCTTGCTTTGGAAGGTTAGAAGGTTGAGAGTTAGACTTTAAAGGGCATGAGAAAGTATAATGACCAAAGATTTTGCAATCTTCACATCTTTTAGGAGCCTATGGAACTTCCACCCAAATGTCATACTGTTCACCATAGCCTAAATTAGTCTTGAAATTTTTGAAATAGCTTTACTCGCCAAAAGTTCAACAAACCCCCTAGCAAAAGTAAGCCTACTCTTTAAAAAGTTATCCTCATTCATGCACAAAGGTTTTCAAATAATGCTAGCCAAGTACTGAATACCATGTTTGGTCCACAATTCTTGCTGGGAATCCTCACAGCAATTTGATCAGTACGAATGACAAAAAAAATAGTAATTAAAATAAATCAAAGCACGCAAAAGAACATCAGTAGTTATATGGTTCGGTAAGGTTGTAAAATCATATCTATGTCCATAGGGTGTGATTTTGTCCCCTTTACTATTGAAAAAATTGAGAACAATGGTACAAGTATATACTGAAGTTTAATACGCAAACCCAAGCTCTTAAATCCTTGTCCACTCGTGTCAACTAATCCTCTCAAACCCAGTAAAGAAAACCAAAGTACTGGATATGCTTCTTTTATCCCACGCAAACGAAGGGCAAAAAATGTTTAACATTAATATCCAACATTCATATGCTTAACCCACATTTATATATATGAACGAATTGTCAAAAGGCCATGAACTACGAATAGTTCCTAGTAGTTTCAATCTTTTGTTGTGAAAGGCGTGCATTAATTGCATGTCTTTTTGCATGCAACTTTCGGCATCCGCTTTGGTGTCCATCGGTAGAAGATTTCTAATTGGATTTGTAATGGCGCCATCCTTAAAATTTGGAATATCAAATTCTCTGTAGATTTTTGTTTGTATTTGAGGAGAATTTGACATGAAGGATCTAGATGCTGCTAGAAAGATCCTTAGAATGGAAATCTAGAGGGATAGTGAAAAAAGTAAACTATGGGTCTTACAGAAGAAATGTGTCGAGAAGGAGCTAGAGAGGTTTAACATGGAAATGTAAAATCAGTCAAAACTCATCTAGCTAATCACTTTAAATTATCTGTTGGATCACATCCTTTTGCAGATGATGAGGTGGAGGAAATTTCTATGCAAGTGCAATGAAAAGTTTAATGTATGCCATGATTTGCAGTCGGCAAGACATCTCACATGCCTTCAGTGTTGTGAGTAAGTGCATGGATATCCAGGGAAAGGGGCACTAGAATGCAATTAAATGGATATTTATGTACTTAAAAAGTACGGTGAATTTCGGTATCTTGTATTAAAAATAAGATGAAACAAGACAGGTTATGGGCTATGTAGATGCAGACTATGTAGGTGATAGGTGATCTGGACAAGCGGAAGGCTATTACATTTTATATATTTAATCTTATAAGTGGGCCTATCTGTTGGAATGCTATGCTTTAACCTACTCTCGCTTTATCCACAGTTGAAGCGACAAAGAGGTTTTGTAGTTGACAATATTGGTCAAGGAATTAGGTTTGAAGTAGGAAGGCTTGCAGCTGTATTGTGACAGTTAAAATGCCATTCATATGACAAATAATCATGCTAGGGTAAAACACATTGACGTGAGGTATTATACACTTAGAAAATGGGCAAAAGAAGGGAAGATAAATTTTAAAAAGATTATTGCTGAGAACAATGCAGCGGATACGTTGACAAAGCCAGTGACTACACAAAAGTTCAAGCATTGCTTAGACTTGATCAATCTTTCACGCTACCAAAGATTGGTGAAGCATCCTAGGTCGTGGCTATGGGCATCTATATCAAAATGCGGGCTTAGAAGTTTCATGGGGAGGCTATTAAATTTTCGCCAAGGTGGAGAATTGTTGAAAGTGGCTTCAAATTCAAACAAAAATCCTCGCAAGATTTGATATCCCAGATTTTAAGGAGGGCATCGTTACAAATCCAGTTGAAAATCTTATGTCGATGGGCATCAAAGCAGAGGTCGAAAGATACATGCAAAAAGACATGCAATTAATGGACGTCTTTCATAATGGAATATTGAAACAACTAGAAACTATTTATAATTCCTAGCCTTTTGATAATTCGTTCATGTACATGAAGGTAGGTTCAACATATTAAATGTTGGATGTCAGTGTCAAACATTTTGCTCTTTTTTTGTCATTGAAATTACACATTGAGCCATTGAGATTTTTCCTTATAGATGGAGAATGGATATCCCATTGTCGGATAAGGGTGGTAGCGAGTGTAGGATAAAGGAAACATATCCAGTTTTTTGGTTTTTTTTTACTGGGTTTGAGAGGGATAGTTGAGATGAGTGTAAAAGGGCTTGGGTTTGGGATATAAATTTCAGTGTATACTGATACCATTGTTCTCAGCTTTTTTCAAAAGTAAAGAACGAGATAGAATCACGCTTTGTGGACATAGGTAGGATTTGACAATCTTGCCGAGCCACATAAATACTGGTATCACTTTTCTTTTGCATAGTTTGTGTTATTTTATTTATTATTTTTCTGTCATTTGTACTTATCCAAATTGCTATGAGAATTCCCAACAATTCTGAAGGAAAATTAACAATTTCATCCACGAAGGCACACTAGAAAATTCATATTTTCATAATTTCAATCTTATATGCCATTGCTTTACCATAATAGTCTGCTTCCAAAATGATATGGACTATTTTGAAAAATATCATTTGTAGCCTCTTCATCTTTAATTTTAAGGATAAAGAAATCATTATCTACTGAGACCACCTTCTCCAATGCACTACCACAAACCTTGTCAGCCCATGTTTTAACATGGTGTAAAGATAGTCTTGACATCTTAGGATTCCATGGAACTTCCACCTGAATTTCAAACGGTTCACCATAAGGCTGAATTGTTCTTGAAAAGTTTCGGAATAGCTTTGCCTGCCAACAGTTCAACACACCCCTTAGCAAAAGTAAGCCTGCTCTTTAAAAAGGTAGCCTCATACGTGTACCAAGGTTTTCATATAATGCTAGCCAAGTGCTGAATACCATGTTTGGTCCACAATTCTAAAGGAAAATTGAACAATTTGATCCACATAGGCACTAGAGAATTCATATTTTCATAATTTCAATCCTGGATGCCATTGCTTTACCGTAATCAATCTGCTTCGAAATAATATGGACTATTTTGAAAAATATCATTCATAGCCTCTTCATCCTTAGTTAAGATAAAGAAATCATTATCTACTGAGACCACCTCCTCCAATGCACTACCACAAATCTTTTCAGCCCATGTTTTGACATGGTGTAAACATAGTATTCAATCAATAAAGAACCCACCAAAGCATGTTCCCATTGAGTGACTACTCTTTTAGAAATTTCATTTTCGTATGTCATACATGTTGTTCTTTAATTCTCCAATTTCATGAGCTTTAATTTAAAGTTTTAGTCTTTGAAACTGTCTTTTTCTCATCACTACCAAAGAGCTGCAGGAGGGTTGTGTTTTACCTGTAGCAGGAGGATTGTTCCAACCGGCCCTGTAGATTTCCTCCAAAGTTCTCACCTCTGCACCACATGTAGGCTTGTGATCATCACACCCCAGCATGTTTGTTGCTCGAAACTTCTCGCCCAGCTAATTGGCTTGGTTGACTGCTTTCTTTGGCAAGAAATGGCAACACCTTGACATTTCCTACCCCCGTCAACTGTCACCCAGACTTTTCACCTATCACCTGCACTCTTACCTCTACATTCTGAGCATCAAGGCCACGTGGCTTCATCTGCTGGACTTCCTCATGCCCATGTGGCAGCACCCAATCAAGCAGAGCCTCATTTCTCATACCCTCTTGGTCGCTACTTGCGTGGTGAGACGTGTGTTCGGCACTTACCTTATCCATAGAGGCCTGATTCGCCATGGCCAGCAAAGGGCTGCTATCTTCAATGCCAGTTCCACTTTTATGCTCACCAAAAATAGGCTGTTTCCTGCTATTTTCCTTGCTTCTCATCTTTACCATCGCTATCTCTTGATGGAACATTTGCATATATAGCTCTCATATCCATCTCACGCAGCTCTTGAAGTTAAGCTTAAAGATGCTCCAAAATTTCTCCTGTAGATTGTTTGTTGTTTCCCTCTTGCTAGCTCTGGTTTTTGATGGAAGACTCCGACTCAAACAAATAGATTCAGCTTGATTCTGGCCTATCTGTGATAAAGGATTCCTGTATATAGGGTTTAAATATGTGAATCTCACATGCATGAATTTATGCACGTATGCCAGAATGACTTGACAACATTTGTGCTCCTTCCTCTCTGGTTTATGGGGTTGATCATACAGTAGGAGTAGTAGCTCTGATTGAATTTGATTCTAGCTCTGATCAGTTTTGATTAGTTTTACCTAGGAAGTTGATGGTTTGAGTCTGAGCAATGGGAATGAGAATGTGGTGTCATACATACTCTACCCACAATCCCCAAATTTTCAACACAGAAGGAACTTAATAAATCTAAGATTTTTTTCTTTTTCATGTTTTATATTGTTCCGTACGGTCACCATTAGCTTTGGCTATTTAAGTTTCACTCATCTGTTGTATGTTATTCAATTACCGAACTCATTGAGTAAGTTTATCTACTTCTCCTGTTTTTAATACAGGAGATATTGATGGTATATTAGTCGACCAATTATTTGATGTCTCATGACACTGAGTTGAGATCAATTAGATTTAAACATATTCTCAAGGATTTCAGCTAGTTAAGGGCTCTAATAGAACTACATTGGATCTTTGGATGTCAATTACAAAACTAATGGTTAGGCAGTTGTCTTAGTTAATGATGAGAACATCTTTCTCCTGCTTTGCTTTGAAGGTGGCCAACACTATTTCAGAGCCATAGATTACTGCAGCAATAGCAACCTGTAAAAGCATGAAATTAGCCTGGAGATTGGTTTAACAATTACTTGTAAAAGAACATAATGAAGGCCATCCAGCTCAGCAAAAACTAAAAATTCACCAATAGTAGGCATTGGAAGACCTTTGTTCTGGTATAGGGAAATGGTGTATTGAGCTTTTTAATCGTAGACTTAGAAATACGCAATCAAGTCAATTTCTATTTCTTTGGTGTAGCAAAGTGATATTATTGAACGGTAGGCTGTACACCATCTCAACAAATTCAATCTCATTGGTTGTATTTTTATATGTATTTATAGTCTTCTATAGTCAGAAAGATAGTCACAATTTTAGCTTTGATAGAGACCCCTAGATATCAAGTGTATTGTGCGCATGTGTTGTTGCCATATGGGTGGTGCACACCATAGCACACAATGAAAAGGGTTAAGAACAATAGTTAACAAGATGACCCCTTTTTCCTCTTTGGGGTTAACTGATTTAAGCAGTTATTTACTGGTAGACTATTTGTTTAGATGGACATACCCAGTTTGATAATCTTTTGTGCATGGAGTACTAATATGGCATTTTCAGTGTTTTAAAACCGTCCATTCTGTTACATAATGGTTTGCAGAGGATTTGATCCTGTTACAGCTGCTATAGTGGTTAGATTGAAATTCACATGGTGATTACATAACAGTTCAGAGGGTACAATCCGATTGCAGACCTCTGTAGCAGCCAGATCAAAATTGACGAGAGCCACAATGCTTGCGAACTCCAAAAGCACCTTTTTCATTTTTTTTAGTTCAGGTTTCCAGTTTTTTGTTTTCCCCACTGCTAAACCACCATGGGACTCCTTTGTGACTGGGACTGTAAATGGATTCTAAGCCTTGGGCATTAAAACTTGAAGCGAAGGACCTCTAAATCATTAATTGGAAGCTGTTCAAGGGGTTCGCCATCTATGGGCACTCAAAACAGACTATATGATGTTGCATTAACTATAAATCTACAGATTTTGTGGGTAAATAAGGAATTTCAAGGTTGAGAGATTCTAGGGTATTTCACTTATTAAAGAAAAAAAGTTCTATGGTATTTCATTTTCAAGGTAAAATTTGAACTTTTTTTTTAAAAAAAATTTCAATTTCATTGGTATTATGAGTTAGATATATCATAACTGACATAGATCAAGTTGATGGTAATGGCTTTGTACGACGGTGAACATTGCTTTATTGACTATACAAGTAACTTTTGTAGCTTTTGTCTTTGATACATTTATGGTCATAAATGATATTTATTTTATTTGATAAGCACTATCCAAAGAAAATGTTCCTCTTGATAGTGGCTTAAAAATAATATAAATTTTATTACTTATTTCAAATCTTGTTTATAATAATTAATAATTATTATAGACCCAAATGTATGTTAAATTAAATAAACTTGTATAGGTAGTATTTGGGGGTGTCGTGTGCTAGGGGGAATTCACAACTGTGGCATCCGCTACCACCCATTACATTCCAAGTCTATGTCACACTGACGCAGCGGTGACGGCCACCACAACTGCGACTTAAAAACTCAGTTAATGCATACTGCCAAAAATTATGCTGCCCGTTACATGGGTTTGGAATTTGGCAGGCAATTGAGCATTGAGTCAACCAAGGGCCCTTTGTTATTGATGTTTTGGAATCTTTCTTTTGTATTGATGTTTAAGTCAATTATACTCGTTATCTTTACATCAAATTCAATGTTCTATTTTGATTTGTTTTATTTTACTGAGATTAGTTTTCGGTTTCAGGTTGTTGACCCCTTGTCTGCATATATGACATGCTGAGGATAAGATGCCTGGCATTCAAGGCCAAGGGGCTGGAAAGAGCCATGGTACTTTGTGGTCTGATCCCAATAAAGGAGAGGAAGTCAGTCACAGAGAGAGAGAGAGAGAGAGAGAGAGCTTCCGTCTCAATGGACAAAACTTCTTTATATAAGTGGGTATGTGCCTGTAAATTTGTTTATATAACATACAAAAAGTGTCGAATATTTCGGAGAATTTGGCACAGATACTTGTGTTGCATATTTTGATGATATGAACATAAAAGTGACTACTTGGGGTCATTTTCTGAAATTTAGCTTTTAGGTGTCTATGCCCTGTGGTGACCTGGAAACTATAGACTGCCTCATGGTGTTTGATGGTAGATGGTAATTTGAACATTCACAGAATTTCTTTTTGTGTGGGTGATATTAGGGAGATGGCTTTTGTTGTTTGAGAATCGAGCAATCTCTTGTAGATTCTGCATGAAACATTTGGGTGTGTGTGTACCTTGCAATGCATGCAAGGGTTGTAGGCTGGTAGCCCTTGTGAAAGTTAATGAGCCTCAAACTAGTACTGACTTGGATCATATTACCCCCTGCATGAGTGCAAATGAGAATTTTCATAAGAGTTAATCTTGATATGAGCTTGAGAAGTTTGTTTAAAATACTAGTCTTCTGTATGCTTGAGTTTCAAATTTGAGTTTTAAGCTTTGGTCAAACAATTTATCTATTTGAGCTTAAAATAGGTAGTTAAAAAAAATGAAGTGGGAGAATCTATAATGTGTTACGTATGTTTCGGTGGGTCAGGAAAATGAGAAGAAAATGAATAGTATTTGTGAAAAAACTTTTTTTTTTCTTTCTTTCTTTTATTTTGTTTCCTTACCCATAAAAAATGAATGTGCAAGTAATTTTAATTCCCTTTCAGTTTCTTTTCTGTTGACAAATTTCAAGATCTAAATATCGAATTAAAGAGAAAAAGAAGGGAAAGAGTTGTAGCCAATGCCATATACCATTTGTACACGCATGCAAGATTATCTATGGCTTAAATGAGCTTAAAAAATAAAAGAGAGGTATTACTCCCACCCCTGACAGGGAGGGTGGGGTGATGGGATGGAAGGTTTTTTGTTTTATCCGGTTTTGCCTTCAAGTCTTTTATTGGTATAAAGTAATAGTGTAGTGTTTTTTTTTTATGGTTAAACATATATTAATTATTTTATTTTTATTTTGTTTTGTTAATTTAATTTTTTTTAAATAAAAAAAATAAGGATTACATCAGGCAAACATTTTTTAATTTTTATCTGTTGTTTTATTTTTATTTTGTTTTGATTAATTTGAATTGTTTTAAAAAAAGGAAAAGAACAAAAAAAAAAAAAAAAAGAGTCACTTCAGTGAGTGGGATTATCAGGGATATGAGATTAGAGATTTTCTGTTCGGCTAAGATTTTCTATTCGGATATGTCTCTTTCTATACACCTGAATTTATCACTGATCAAGCAAGATTTCGTTATTTTTTATTTGTTGTTTTATTTTTATTTTGTTTTGATTAATTTTATTTTTTTTAAAAATAGAAAAAAAAATATGGGTCACATCAGTGACTGGGATTGTTAGGGAATATGAGATCAGAGATTTTCTGTTCGGATATGCCTCCCTCTATACACCTGAATTTATCACTCTATTGATATATTAAAAGTTATTATTTTTTGTATGTGTTTTTATGACAAATCAAACTAGTAAAAAATACATTATTAATTCCTAAGAATAGTCTCAAGAAATAAATCTAAATTATTTTACTTAAGTGTTTTCAAAAAAAATTTATATTAATTATTTTTGCATTAAATTTTATAAATAGAGAGAAATTTAAAAAAATTTGATCAAAATTTATTTCTTTTATAAAAACCGGGAGGTAGGAGTAAAAGAAATTATAAAATTTGATCATAAAAATTTTATTTATATAAAAATTCAGGAGGTGAGAGTAAAAAGAAATTAAAAAATTTTGATCAAAAATTTTATTTATATAAAAATCCAGAAGGTGAGAGTAAAAAGAAATTAAAAAATTTTGATCAAAAATTTTTTTAATTAAAAATTGGGAGGTGGGAGTAAAAGAAAAAAAATTATCAAAACAATTGACGTAGATGACAATATTGAAATAAGAGGGTAAGGCTACGGGCAAAATAGAAAAACCAAAAATTTTTAATCGTCAAATCATGGGGGTGGGATGTCAGGAGGGTGGGAGTAGAGATTTTCAAAATAAAAATAGAAGAGGTTAATAAATCCAAAAAAGAGAATTAATGGAGATATAAGGAGGTTTATGGGTTATTTTTTGATCTCATTAAATTTGATATAGTTCCGACTCAGAATGTAGGAGAGATTATGGAGGATGGGAGGCAAGTGCTTTGATACTCATAGATCTTAATTTTAACTCTTGTATGGTCACTGCTTTGAGTCAATAATTAAGCATCATATATGGATAAAATTGCATGATGAATCTGATCTTGGATAGAAGCAAGACAACAAATAGTGAAATAATGTTCAATTATGGATCTAAGGTCTTAAAACGGCTCCAGATGTAGAAGGGAAGTGTACATCCCAAGCAATAAGAGAGAGAGAGAGAGAGAGAGAGAGAGAGAGAGAGAGAGAGAGAGAGAGAGGAACATCAATTAAACTAAAAGTGATGAAGTAAAATGGGGAGCAAGTAAAGACTTAAAAAGCTTCTAAACCATAGGAGGAGGAAATTGATGAAGTAGGAAGGGCTCAACTGTCTTGTAAATTATATAAGTTTACATTCTAATTTGGTTATTGAGATTTTAGATTCCAATCATAGCCAAATAAATAAACATAGAACATACATATATATATTGTACTAAATACTAATACCATATATTTTACGGGTATGGTGTGACATTCAAATTCACTTAGGTTATGCCCTTCCTATTTTTTTAGGTTATGGTGAGGTTATGGTGGTTTTAAATTGTCAGGGGCAGTAGTTCTTCAATCACAGTTAGATCAGATAAGTTCAAGGATTTCCTCTTTTTTGCAAAGGAAATTGAAATTACTACTATTAACCTCTTTTTCATTTTCAATGACTATTTTTAAGAAAATAAAAAAAATTAGCTTTTTAGTTTTAAAAAATAGAAAATGCCAACAAAAAAAAAACTCTTTGGAAAAGCCAAAATTGTGTAAAGCCACCTAGTTCATAAAGCTTGCCAATGTAGCAGAAGGTGATAGCCATGAAATATTCCCCTATCTAATGGCTCTTCTTCTTCTTCTTCTTCTTCTTCTTCTTCTTCTTGAAAACCATGAAATATTCTGATTTTGGTACGACCTAAAATCCTGAGGGAGAAGTTAGGGTGAGTCGAACCATAACCGCAAGCATAGGTGAGAATGCCATTATTAGAGGGACTCTTTGTGGATTCTTAAAAATAGTATCATAAAAATAAATTAAAAAAAGGAAATGAATCTGGATTGAGGCAGGCTATGGTTGACTATGTTTTGCTTTTAATTTCATGAATCTGCTGGACAACACATATATTTCGAATTCTGTATTATTAGCAGCCAAATCCATTTTGAAAATTCAGTCATCTGGCTAATGCTGCTACTCAGTTGATATGCATTGTGGAAGCGAATCTCTATACAGTCAATTCAGTATTAAGTCCACCGTATTCAAAATATTACTCATTGTGGTGATTTTTATTTATTTATTTATTTTGTCCTTTCACTTTTTTCCGAGCAACCAAATGAAATAAAATGATTTCCTTTAAACTTTTCCTTTTCCGTCCATGAATCTATGCGCCAAACGTAGCGTGTATAAGTTTCTTCAGAATGCTACAGCCGTGTTTTTGAAGAAAAGAATGCTACAATTCATACTATGCTTTGTGGTTGCCGATATGTCTATTATCTGAAGGGTCTAAATCTCTCACCTATTGAGAAGGATGTTTGTGTCCACAAGAGAAGTTATATGACCTTTTAGGAGGACCACGTAACTTTTTTCCTCTCATATAACAGTAGGTTCTCTTGTCAAGCAGCTATTTTCACGTAACAACGGAACCGTTGCTCCCACCTAACTGAACAATTCATTCATATGTGAGAGAAGGAGAACCACATGATTCTCGAAGATGACAAAATAATTTTCCCTCAAAAGACAATTAAATGTCTAAAGTCACATCAAAAAGGATTTGCCACCAAAATCTAATGTTTCTTTTTCTTCTTCTTCTTTATTTTCTATTTTTTTATTAAAAATTATTTGAATAGATGACCATGCCCAAAGCTAACTTAAAGCAACCTTGTTAGTTACCATAGTAATCCTCCACTGCATGCCTTACTAAAAAGCAGTATAGGGTAGAATGTCCTTTTAGCTTTTCTATGGTAAGGTAAGATAACAATCTCAATTGAGATGGCAATGATATAATAAACAAGGTAAAACATCATGCTAGGCCTAAGTGAATAGATTGATTGGCCTGTCTAAGAATACAGTTAAACTTTCTTTTACCAAACCATGGTTGGTTTTTTTCATTGCTCTATTAATTTCCTAAATTTTATTAATTAAAGTGACATTATCTGCAGTTTGATATTGTTTTCATGATGTAATTATTTTACATTGACTGATAAATACATATATATATATATATATAGCAAAATATGTTAGTTTATCTTTTTCCTATAGCTTAACTTCCTAAGATCAAGCACATTATAATTATGTTGGAATATCTAGGTCCAGTGATTCAATTGATTTCTATTCGTACATAATTGTCTTTTTATTCATTATAACAAATGATAAGTATGGTGATTAGAAGAAAAATAATCATATAAAATCTCTAAAAGTAACTTTTGGGCTTAATTATCATCTGCCATATCATTTCAAATTTTCAATTGTGGTAGAGATTCTAATAGTGATTAAATCCCACATGATTAATTTAAGCGTTCATCTTAGTGAATTGACAATATTGGCCTTTAATGAATTCCTACTCTAATAGTTATTAGCTTAATCCCTTACTCACAAAAAGTCGATTGAAGCTTTCTGAGTAAAATGGATTTCTCTTTTGATTCTAATTTTGGATGTTTATATTTTATGATTGACCCATTTTAAAATTGCATGCCATTTTTCAAAAAAATAAAAAAAAAAGGTGTAAGTTGTTCATGTTTGGATTTTATTCTTATTTTTTTCACTTGTCCTCGATATAGTTAAATCAATTTATATTATCATGTTGAAAAATACACATGAATCCAAGCCTATGACTTGCTTGCCATTTTTGCCAAATGATTCTTTTTTAGGCTTTGATATATCACTTTGTTAGACCAATTCTAATCTTTCAATCAACCCCACCTATCAAACAATTGACATAAATTCGAGTCTAAACGTAGCCCATTTGGAATTTTCTTTAGATTTTAGATTATTTGTATAAATTAATATTTGCAAAAACAAATATTTAACTTCATTGATTTCAAATGTCTTTTTTTCATAAATAGGTGGCCCAAGTTGCTGTGTCAAGTTTCTTGTTTTTGTTTTTGTAGTTTTTGATGTAATTAAATTGATTTACATAACGATTCACATAAAGTGAGAAGCAAGGTTAGTTGAGCAATAGTGGCACCCCCACCCATGCCATAAAATTATGGGTTTGACTCACTGTTTTCATCCTCAGGGCTCTAGCCCTCTAATGTACCACAGAATAAATATTAAAAATAAAAAAGATTAACCTAAACTTAGCCTAAAATCAGTCTAACCTATCAATTGAAGTTCTATTTTATAAATTTAATAAAATATTCGTTAGTTGGATTATAATGTTTGAGTCAATTAAACCTATCAAAATATTTTCATGATCGCATAAACTCAATCTATTACTACATTTGAAAGAATATGGAAAGGTTTGGAAGGGGTACTACTGAGGAGAATTAAAACGATGTTAAATTTTAGTATAATTTGTATTTAAAGGAAAGCACAAAAATCCATTAATTTTTGTTACACGTACATTTTCAGACTATAAAAACATTTAGAAACATAACTCATTTTCGTATAGACATTTTTACAAAGCATGATGTAAAATTATTCTAAAAACATTGACGTATTGATAAAGGAATCAACGATCACATATGTGATTTCAAATTTTGAAAACTTGAAAATATTAGTCTAGTTTTGATAATAGTTGTCAGAAAAGAAAGTGTAAGAGAAAACGATAACAATGGAAGCGTGAAAGGCAGTCTAAAAAATTATGAGAAATAAAAAATATTAGTTAATATAAAATTAACTAGGATATTTATAATGAAATATATTTAAAATCCTAAAAAAAATAAAGTATCTAAAATAGTTTCATGATTAAATAAAATACTAATAATACACATCTACAAACTTTTATTGAAAAATTATACATTAGGATTAAGTACATTTTGCACACTTATACTTTACAGCAAATTTCACTTTAAGACTTTTGTAGTTAAGCCTTTGCATCTTTAATTTGTTGCAATGTCAACCTTCTACTTACTTAAATATAGAAAATAGACGAAAATTTTGCATATGACAAACACATTGCCTTTTTCAAGAGGCAAAAATGTAGAATCATAATTTTTCCTACTAATCTACTACAAATTTCTCTTGAATCACTCTAAAATCATAAATGTAATCAATTTTGTGATGTATATAGTGTAATTAGACTTCATGTAAAAACTCCAAATTCAACTTACATGCAATATACTTGATGAAAAATGATTAAATTTTATATATTTGTCCTTTGATTAAGACCATAGGGTTATCACATGCAATTTTTTTTGTCAATTTCCTAATAAGAAGATTGATATTATAACAAATTAAAAGTGTAAAGGCTTAATTGTTATAATTAAAAGTGAATGTCTTAAAATAAAATTTCGTATAAAGTGCAAGAGTGCAAAGTATATATATTATCATAAAATAATAAGATTTGATAATATAAAAAATACTAAAAATTATAAGAAACTAGTTTTTAGGTAGCTTCCAAGATATTTTTTAAAAGTTTCTAACAAGTTTCCTTAGATTATGTTAAATTTCATAAACTGTCTCGAAATCATTTTTATAAGTTTCCTTCAATATTTCATAAGAGTTTCGTCGTTATTCTGAAAGCGAATTTTTAAAAAAAAAAAGGATTTTCTCTTTCAAAAAGAGTTTCTTGATGACTATAGTTTGGATATAAAATGCATTAAAAGAGTTATGATTAATTAATGGTTCATGAGGTGTTTTTTTATATTTATATATTTAAAAATTAAAATAAAACTACAACTACAATACCAATTTTGCATTAATGTAATTAATGAGTTGATGATAAAAGTATACAATGTTAAAATATGGAATTATTTCTTTGTGACCGCTTACATGCATGAACTTCCAAATCAAAAACTGCAGAGACAAATGGAGCCACACTTGACACCGACAAAAGCCAAAGGAGAATAAATATCTGCCAATATGTATACCCATCAAAAACATATATTAATGTGCGTATGCGATCCTTTGGTATTCAACAATATCTTCGTATATATACACGTAATAAAATCATATTATGTATATGTACACAATAAGGCTATATATTGACGTTTATGGAGAAATTATTGTATAGTGCATTTAGAATCAACCCACTTACACCATATCATTGTGAGAGAAGAAGGGTCTTGAATAATTTTCCTTTTTGTGGGACTCAATCTGAGGGTGACTTGAGATCTTCCAGCGGGAGAGATGTCCCAATTTGAGATATATATGTATATATATATCATATAGGGGGTGTTTATATTGCCTACGCATATATATATATACGTGTGTGTGTCTTATATATATTTGCTGTATCACTACGTATCCTTTGCGTTTTACATCCTGTTTAAAACTTGAGAAAAAAGTTTCCAGTTTGGTTTAAGAAAAAATTGAAAAAGATTTCGTTTCAAATTCTTCTTTTTTTTCTTTAAATTTCGAACATAGACTAACAATTTTCTTCTACTTCTCTTTTGGTTTCTTTGCAAAAACAAGGAGACTCAAAACTTCCATTCACCTTCGTTTCCCAAGTCCCAAACACGCGTTTAAAACAAAAAACCAAGGGGGCTTTGTGTAGCTTAGCGTAGAAACGAGGGCAATTATAGTTGTATATATATATATATCTGCAATTGCTTCTTAAAGACAAGGACAGCTTGCCCGCCAGCTATGCTGACCTCATCATTAGCCTCCTTTCATTTTCTCTCTCGGCTTCTGCTTCTCTTTTAAGCCGCTAATATTTCTTGTGGCTTGGTCTCGCTAGTCGTGCAAATAAATGATTTTCCTATTAGGCACCAGCCCACCTTCCCCCGCCCCCTTTTTTTTTTTTTTTTGCCCCTTTCCATTCCTGTTTTTATTTATTTGTCGTAACTCTTTTATGTCGTTTGGTTCAATTTTTTTTTTCAGTTTATTATTTAGTTTTTTCTTTTAAAAGTAAAAATTTAATTTTATTAGTAAAAAAATTAATTTTTATTTTATTTTTTTATATAAGTTAAGATAAGCAACAAAAAAAAAAAAAAAAAAAATTAGCTTTTTTGTTTACAAAGTAAAAAAAAGTCAGCCCAAAAAATGTGAGAACCTAATTTCATAATTTCATAATTAGTTTATTTAATTTAACTATATTTATTGTATAGTTAATTGGTATGTAAAATTATGTGAATGCATGTGTATGTGACATGTGTCATTTTATCATTAGTGAGCTAGTTGGTGAGTTATTAATGAGTTAGTTGATAGACTCTTTGGTGGGAAACTTAACTAGAATGACTAAGAGTTGGGATAGAAAAGTTAGGTGAGGAGCTTGTTGACTCCTCATCATTCGAATGGAGGAGAGTTAGAGCAAGAGAAGAGGAAGAAAAGAGGAGAAACGAGAGAAAGAAGAAAAGGAAGAAGAGATTAAAGGGGAAGGCTTGTGTCTTCATTCCTAAAATGAGATATCTCATGTTCATGATTGTGTGATGATGTATTCATGGGTTCTTGTATATTTATGTCTTATATGCCATGTAAATGAGAGTAGGAGGTGAGGGATTTCATGGTAAAAACTTATAATCATCCATGGATGCCATAACTAAAGTCATCTCTATGACAGGGCTGCTGTTTGAAGACATTTTGACCTAATTACAAATCTTATTTATGTTTGAATTATTAAAAAATTTAACTTAGAGTTATGATGGTAATTTGGGCTTTAATTTCACTCAAAAATATTGTAATTTCGAAGTATGGTTAATTTTTTAAGTTGGACTGTCTCTCTAGAATTTTGATGCCCAGATCTGCGACTCCTAATTTGATAGAATATTAGACTAAGTTAGAATAGTTAAAAAAATTATGAAATTTTTACTATATCTATTAGATATGTGGATGATAATATGTACCAAATTTCAAATCATTGTGATGTCGTTTACCTATGTTAAGAAACTCTCAAAGATAGACTATCTGTTATTGAATTCTCGTTTTTACAGTACTGCCCTGTCTTATAAAATACTAAATAAATATTTAGGTTTGTTCAATAGATGTGAAATTTGGTGGGCATACTCTATGAGATGTCTATTTTGTATTCCTCAAGTTTTGAAATTAGTTGGTATAATCTCACAAAGACATGTCCATTTTATGAGACCTGTGTCAGTTTTCACAGATATAGAACTTAGTAAATGTAAGCACCCCATTTTTGTCCGCTCGGCAATCTTCAATCCGACCGGGCTCAGTTTCAAGCATCTCAACACATGCAGGCTGAAGACGTGCCTTTAAATCTTCAATCCAACCAATTGGTCGCGTCTCGGGCCCACAAGAACCCGTTGGAGTCATAAGCACCATTATTCCAGGCAGCTTTCCAGACTAGGTGGTCCTGGAAACCAACGCTATCTAAGTAGCTTCCTGGGATCGGGCGATCTTGGGGACCAACACCTCATCAAGTTCCAAACGATTCACTTCTGGCACCTGCTAGCCCGCCAATGTAGAATGTCCGTCATTTGGTAGTTCTCCGAGATCGGGAGTTCTCAGAGACTGACACCACCCTTCCAGGTAACTTTCTGGGACCAGGCATTCTCATGAACCAACACCACCCCTACAGGTCGCTCTCTAAAACCGGGTATTCTTAGAGACCAACACCGCACAGGTAGTTTTCTGAGCCCGGGTGGTCTCGAGAACCAACACTTTGGTCAACACTGGCGCTTGCTAGCCCGACTCGATGAAAAATGACCAAACTTGCCCCTTAGGCCTCCAGGAACGTTTTGGGAAAGTTCAAAATCTCTCAAAATGATAAGTCCATCATTCCAAAATGTTGTTAAACCATTAGGCGTCCCCCGCACGCCATTTAGTCCAATTTCGGTCCCATTCTGGCCAACTCCGGTCAAAATGACCGTTTTACCCCTAAACACCTCAACACTGCACAAAGCCGAATAAAAGACTAAAACCAGTTAAAACCCTAGCTTAAAACAACACACCAAACCAAAATTTCCAGCCAATTGACCACTGATTTTGCCCTATCCAATATGTGGGATGATAATATTGATCAAATTTCAAATCATTGTAATGTCGTTTACCTATGTTAAGAAACTCTCAAAGATAGGACTATCTGCTATTGAATTCTCATTTTTGCAGTACTTTTGAAACCCCCTTGGAGCGTGCAGACGTCTTGCCAAGGTTTTGACTTTTTCCCCAATCCTGTTTTATAAAAAAAGTATTTCTACTAAATAAATATTTAGACTTGTTTAATAGATGTGAAATTTAGTGGGCATACTCTATGAGATGTCTATTTCATATTCCCTAAGTTTTGAAATTATTTAGTATAATCTCACAAAGACATGTCCATTTTATGAGACATGTGTCAGTTTTGACAGATATAGAACTTAGTAAATGTAAGCACCCCATTTTTGCATTCAACACACTTGTTTATGTGGTGTAGCCTAAAAGCCTTGTATGTGATCATGACTCTTCACATATTACTATTTTGATCATGTTTTGTATGCTTGGCTTCATTTTATACTTGTTGTCATGTTCTATGATGCTTATATTTCTCTTAAAACTCCATGTCATTTCCAAGCTCTATATTTCTTTCAAAAATTGTTCTAAGAGTTGGCTACTTGAAGCTTAGAAAAACCCCTACTAACCCCTAACTCTCATTTTGGCATCATTTCATTTTAACTTGCATAAAGGTTGCTTTCCATTTCTCTAATTTTCAAGATTTCCATTCTTTCAAGTATAGTGGTTGGAATGGCCCCCATGGAACCCTCTCTTGAGTGGTCTCCCTTTTGTTTGGCCATATGAACCCTTTCTTGATGGAATGTTTCCCTTGAAAAATGGTTTTCAAAATCCTTCTCAAAAGATGATTTTCAAAAATGCATTCTTTCTATCTTTCCATCAAAAATGATTTTTTAAAAGTTGTCATCATTATGTTGATTTTTGAAATCCCCACTCTTGTCAAGATAAATGTTATAATGGCCATGAGGAAACCTTCCTTGAAACGGTCTCCAATCACCAACCATATAAACCATACTCTTGGCTAGAGTCAAAATTTTCATGGAAATGATCTTCAAAAGGGTTGTCCACCAAAGTTTATCGCATAACATGTTTTGTTTTTCAAAACTCTTTCCAAAAGTGCATTAAACTAACTTTTAAAACCATTTTCTAAACCAACCCTAGGTTAACTTGACCCTAGTTATCCAACCCTAGGTTAACTTGACCCTAGTTGTCCAACCCTAGTTAACCAACCCTAGGTTAACTTGATCCTAGTTCACTAACCTTAGGTTAACCTAACCCTAAGTCATCCTAACCTTAGGTTAACCCTACCTTAGTTAGTTAACCCTAAGTCACCTTAACCTTAGGTTGACCCAACCTTAGTTAGTTAACCATGAGTCATCTTAACCCTAGGTTAACCAAACCTAAGTTAGTTAACCTTAGGTCACCCCTAACCCTAGGCCAACCCAACCTAGGTTAGTATACTTCAAGATTCCAACTCTTGAACCCTTTTTTAAATAATCACTCAATTCCAAACTATTCTCATAACCTATTTTTCTAAAACCTCCTACTACTCTTGATTTGAAAAAACCAACTCCATAAACTTTTCAAATGTTCTTACACTCCATCTTCAAGACATTTTCAAAAATGCTTTCAAAAGGTCACAAATCTAAGGTGTCTCTAGCCCCCTCATGGTTAGGGATCCCAAGGACAAAGTGATAAATCAAGAACAACATCTAAGGTTGTCCATATTAGGATTCTAAATCCTTAGCCATTTTAAAAAACCACTTTCAAAAACTAATTCATCATAGTACGCCTCCAAGGTTTTCAAAACAAAACTTCAAAAACACTTTCAAGTTCTCTTGAGTAATGCCAAAGCACTTTTTTAAAAATTTCTTTAAGTTGATCCAAAAATATTTCAAAATACTCCACCATCCAATTTCAAGTCAAAACTTCCAAGATCACAAAGAGTCTTCGACTTCCAATACCACAAAGTGTCTTAAACTTTTCCAAAAACCTCAAAGAGTCTTCAACTTTCAAAGACCTCAAAATGTCTTAAACTTTTCCAAAGACCTCAAAGAGTCTTCAACTTCCAAAGACCTCAAAGTGTCTTAAACTTTTCTAAAGACCCCAAAGTGTCTTCAAATCTTCTAAAGGCCTTAATGTGCCTATTTTCTATCGGGCTCTTGTCCGAACTACGAATGACTTGATTCTCACCAAATGAGATACATAGGCAACCTAAAATGGTGCGGTCATATCGTTTATTTCAACTCCAATCCCCTTTTCAAAAATTCCAATCAATTCCAAGTTTCCATTTCAAACTCCTCCAAAGACTTCCGAGTTTCAAACTTCTTCCAAAACATGCATCGTGCATCATTCATCTGAAAAGTGATGACTAAACCTCATTTTCAAAGTTCTAAAGTGGATATTAAGTGGACAATGGTAACCGGTTATTCTAGTGAGTGAACCAAGGGTGATTAGACATGTAGGTACCGAAAGGGCGGGGTAAGGTGATGATCTTAGGTTATCTTCCCTACATGTAACCAACTCCTGAACCATAGATTTCTATTTTCAAATGACCAAAATGGAGTTATTTTTCAAAAGGGCTTAAATCTTTCCAAAGGTTTCCAAACAACCTATTTTCTTAAAAGCCCTCTCTTGAGGGAGTTTTCAAAACCTTTTCCAAAAACCCTAAATTTAGTCTTCGAATTAATACTTAGTTTTAGGTGCCCTAACTCACCTTAATCAAGTTAGGTGGCGACTCCTATTTTTCTACAAAGCCCTTAATCAAAGCAATCTTCAATTCAAACCTAGTCACACTTATCCTTCTAGGAGGATGAGTTCTAGTGACAGAGTTCCGTGTTTTTTATCTCCAAGCCGAAAGGACCTTGGACACCAAAAACTGGGGCGCGACAGTAAATTTTAGTATTTTTCAGCTATTGCATTATATTGGAAGCTTAAATGAAGTTATCATATGACATTTCTAATACATCATGTCAGTTCTATGACTTGTTTGGGGGTGTATGCATTATGTTTAAGTTTTATGATAGAATTATATATTGAGATTCCTAAACTAACACGGTTGTTGTGATAGGAGCTAACGGAGGGCAAGATCTTTCAACGACATCAAAGGAGTGATCTTTGTCGTGGTGTGTGTGCGCGGTGACAGATGGGAATTGAGATAATCTAATTCATATAGGAATGAATGTATTGTTATGAATATTGGTGTTGATTGCAGAAATATAGATAGTTTTGTTCATATTGAATTGCTTGATGATTTTCTATAACATGATATTGATGATGGTATATGTGAGGTGAGATATAAGATAACATTAGAGGTTATATTTGAGTGACATTGCATACCATTCATATTGTATGCCAATACATTTCATGGAGAAATGTTTTGCCGAGGTGGGGCTAACCTAAAGATTAATCGAGGTGGGATTGATCTAAAAGGGTGTCGACGTGAGGCATCCTTGATAACGAGTCATCACTCATTAGGCTAATGTTATCTAAATGCGTGCACATAATGGATAATACATTCATTGCATTGAGACATTCATGGTATCTACATATATTGATCATTTATACCTAGATGTGTGATTGCACTCTAAAAGAGTACAATTAAAGTCCCTAATTACCAACTAATGTTAGTTATTATTTGTGTATTATTTATTATTTTTATATTAATTTAGTATTTTTCATATTTTACACGCTTTGAGCAGATTTGAAGATAAAACTAAACAAAGTTAAGTAAGGTAATGTATATTATCTATATGAGTGGGTGTGTATATTATATTATATATATTATAAAATATCTTTTACTTTTTATATATTATATTATATCTTATTATATAATATATATATATGTATGTATTGTGCAGGTTATATATGTGTGTATTATTTATTGAACTTGTGCGTGCAGGTGGGGTGACGTGGTTGACACGAAGACAAAAAGACAAGAAGACAAGGAGAAAAGAAAAGAAGAAAGAAAAGGAGGAAAGGAGGAGGAAAGAGAATAATACATAAAAAAAAAATGCACTCCTTCTCTTGGCTATAAAAAGAGAAGGAGAGCAGAAGAGGATGGAAGAGAGAGACGGAAGAAGACAGCCAGAGGAGAGCAAAGAGAAAGGGAGCAGTTTTAGAGAGTTCATTCAATTTATTTTCTGTCTAAATTCTAGTTAATTTGTTAGTATTGTTTAGTTAGTTAATTTTCTATTTCAATATTTTCTTTACCGTTTTTCTACTGTAATAAACATTTTCATTTATGAAATTATTTTTTATGTCACGTCTTTTGTTTTCAATACTATTAGTAGCTAGTTTTATTCTTGAAGCCAATTATGAAGATTATCTGACGATCTTGGGATATCAACGGAGCTAATTGGGTTTTCATTGTTTATCTTTAAAATATTTCAATTCTTGGTAATTAAATTCTAGATCTTTGAGAAAATTTAGATTCTTGATTAAGTTTGGTAATTTCTATACACAAATTTTAGTTTGATATAGTTATTGCACAAATTGATAGTATGAATTTTAATTCTTATTATTCTATATTTAATTATTATAGAATTTTATTTTAATTGTTAAATCTTTCGAATCGAAGGTTGAGGACAAAGCCAATGATTTGAGTTACAAAATCTTCGTTGGAATTTCGAGTGAATCGGGTAATCAGATCAATTGAATCCAATACCGTTTTATTAAGTTTAATTTAAAATCTAGTTCAACAATCTTTCAAACCTCCCAAAACAAACCGTTTTATTTTGGTTACTATTTGATTTTTTTTACCAATTGTCCAGATCTCATTGGTAATTATGGTGTAATTCAAATAGGTTGGCTTAGGTTTCAACTGAAGCCATTGCAATGTCACGGTACTTAACATGGCTTAGTTGATATCTAATATTTTACTGTGGGTAAATTTTAATACCTAACTTTGCATGTTTGGATAATTGTTCCCTGTGGTTCAACTTCGGTCTTACCGAATTTTATTTACTACTTCGCTACACCTGCACTTGGGGTGTAATAGATTGTCATATTCTGGGTGTAGTCAAGTATTTTGGCACCGTTGCCGGAGAACGGCTTTAATAAAATTACGTAAAAAATAAAAAATTTGAAAATTTAAAATAAAAAAATTCAAAAATTATAATAAAAAATTAAAATAAATTAAAATTTTAAAAAAAAAAATATATATATATATATATAATAATACATTTGCGAATTTAAGGACAATTGATTGCTTCCCTACCTTGACGAAGGAATTAGAAGGTGTATACCAACTGATCAGTGGTCTATACTCATTTATTACTTCATTCTGTTGCTAACTTGTTGTATATATTTAGTTCTTTTTTTCTTATTATTTTGTGATTAACCTCTTTGGTTGGTATACTCGCCTACTGCTGGACGAAGTCAGTCAAGTTGGTTATCATATTTTCTATTTTTATTTTTCATCTAACCTATCTAACTCATCTAACTTAATAACCATTTAACATTTTTTTTAATTAGTGGATAACCAACGTTGGTTACCATTCTAACATTTTATTTTCTACACTTTATTTCAGATCTTTTTCTTTGTCTTTGTGGTTTATTTTTTGAGTTGATTCATCGCCTATTTAAGTCAATAATATGGTGACCGTATAGTTTCATATATATATATATATATATATATATTTTTATTTGATTATTGTGGATAACCTTATTTCAATCTAATTCACCGCCTATTTAGGTTGGGCCCCGATCACTAAAGTTACCATAATATTGTTACTAACGGACTAACTTGTATTTCTTTTGTTGTTTTTTTATTAAGGTATTTTAGTATATTGTTGTAACTTTTTGTTTTTTTTCTTTTCTTTTTATATTTTTTTTTTTTTTTTTTAGTATCTTGTCGTTAGTAGACTCCAAAAGTGCCTCGGTCCAGTCGTTACTCTAGAAGCATCCTTCCAAGTAGGTGACTTTCCATTTCCTCAGCTCTGAGAGCCGTCAATAATGTTTCTCTTCTCATCCCCGTTTTGTCAGCGGCCCACTTAGATTTTTAGCCTGGCATTCTAACTTGTGAGGTCCGTGTTTATGTTTAAAGATGAATGCATTAGGGATGTGCATGGACGATTGGTGAGAGTTGACTCATCTAGTGATCTTTCTCTAATCTACCATATTTTTTTTCCTATTTAGGACTCCTGTTTCGAACATTCAGTTAGTTAACCGAGCTCCTAGTTATATCCTAATGGTAGAAGAATTTAATCATCAACCATCTGGAAATTCCAACCCACCAAATCCAAATAATATACCTGAAGGTGGGAGTGTACATAGTGATCCTCCCCATAGGTGTCTTAGGGATTATCTGAATTCTG